>VWZO01011706.1:1044143-1075726 GCA_013396975.1 Bucco capensis | reverse complement strand
TGGAGAGGACCTATTTACAAAGGCCTGTAATGAAAGGACAAGGGGCAACGGTTTTAAATTGGAGATGACTCGATTTAGACTTGATACTAGGAAAAAGTTCCTTACCACGAGGGTCATGGAGCACTGGAATAGGTTGCCCAGGGAGGTGGTTGAGGCCCCATCCCTGGAGGCATTCAAGGAGAGGCTTGACAGGGCTCTGGGCAACCTGATGTAGACGGGGATGTCCCTGCCCACTGCAGGGGGTTTGGACTAGATGACCTCCAGGAGTTCCCTTCCAACCCAGATGATTCTGTGATATAGGAGCTCACTGATGGCAGCACCAAAAATTAACAAATCGAAGAAACAATTCTCTTAGCTAGGTTTCCCTCTGGGATATATTCCTTGACTTCAGACTAAATTTGACTGAATGGCCGCTAAATCTGAGCCACACATCATAGACCAGGCCTAATTCTGACTTCACACTACTTTTGGACCCACACTGGTTTTAGTTCACATAATTGAAGCCCATTTATTATTACCTCTATTGAGGGCTTGTGTTTTTACTATAAGGGTTCACTTTCAGAATTTCACAAAGATTTTCACAAAGTACTTGCATAGGAAAACTATGAAGCACTATAAAGACATCTTTAAAAATGGCATCTATTTTGTGCTGGACTCAACTATCTGTGCATTCAACCATAACTGTATTTCTCTGGTGGAAGATGACATCAGAAGAAGCAGGGTACAAAGTGCCAGCCAACCTTTTTTCCATCTCGTCTGCACATACAGGCTTCTTTTCTCACAGTAGTTCCCATTTGTGAGAAACTAGGCTACACAAAACTGTCAGCTAAAGCACATGCAGTAGCTGCAGCGACAGTCACCAACAAAGTGAGACAGGTGGAGGCAGCCAAAGGGATAAAATAAAAGAGAAAATTGGATTGGACCACAGGACTGTAATTTGTCTTGCCCTCCTAACATTGTTACAACCCTCACAGTGGCATTACTTGTAAACCAGAAATGAACTGCTGGAAATCTAGAATGGTATCCTCCTGATGCAGTGGGAAAGCATTTGTCTTCCCAATCTTTTTGTGGGATCTTAAGCAGGAAATCTGAAAATATGACCAAATCACAGACCACCACACTTAAAAATCCTGGTCTTAGGATTTCCCTAAATCATGATTCAAGGTTCCCTTAAGCCACTAAATGTTTCAGTCATGATGAGTAGCGCAACACAACACAGTCTGATACACACAAGGGTTTTGAGGAGTCACGACTATTAAACAATTTGTCATCTTTTGCTGATTGATACATGCAGGCCCATCAGCTCTGTCTCAAATAATTATTCTTTCAGAAAACTCCCCTAGAAGTTAACAAAGGACTTGATGTACTTTATAACCCATGCTACACAAGAGGAAAAAATCAGACACCTAAACTGAACAACTGGTGCCAAGGAAGACAAAATAAAATAGCAAATATTCTTTAGAAGATCAATGGCAAAGAACAACTTCAGATAAGTCCTATGAGTTCGCTATTATGTCCCATAAATATTTTTCCCCTAACCTCAAAAAGACATAAAATTATTTCATCATTGTGTGGCAACAGAAAAGTCACTTTTAATAGATTATTTTGGAAAGAACATATCCAGTCTGGGGAGAAGAACATAAAGTATGTGTCACTTAGTACTTGACACAGCTAATGTCCCTGCAGGAAAAAAGTGTTCTGTTTTAAGATAGAAAGATTTTCCTAATAAAAGCAGAAAATGGCTTGTTATTGCTCTGCATATAGAGATCTTTACAAAAAGAAATTCCTCTGCAGACATCAGACTGAAGATTAAATTTTCAAGATCTCTTCAGTAAGAACAGAGACTGAGCAATTTCCCCCTAAACATAGAAAATGTATTTTGAAGCTGCTACATGAGAAAAACAGAATATAGTGTCACTGCCACAAACGGTAGGTAGGAGGGGAGTGGGAGAGTGGGCAGATGCACAACAACAAAAAAGAACACAGTACCAGAAAAGGGTGGTTTTTCTCTGAAAAGCATTCGTCATCATTAGCTCTGAATGTAGAAATACATAACTTGTGAGATTTGACAAATTCCCATTTGGGATATTAAAGCTACCAAGACTTCAACCTGTACCAAGTCCTGCATGATTTGTGAACAGGCTTCAAGTGACTAACCTCATGGTGAGATGTGTGGGTGCTTAACTGGGGTTCCAGCTCCACAAATTGGAACAAGCCATTAACTTCCTGACCTGATCTCCTAATTGCAGTCTCCAGGTTTTGTTGGTTTAACCTGACCCACCAGCTGAGACAATAAGCTCCCACACTGCAGTGCTTTATTAGCAACAGCTATGATCAGCACTCAGTTTTAACTGCCAGCTTTCAGGTAGAGAGTCATGATTTGCTGAGCAAATCAGCATTTTCTGTCTATAGAAACCTACTGGATGAAAATCAACATTAATTGAATACAAGAGGAGAAGATGTAAACAAGTTACTATCTCCCTTGAAACAAATTCACTAACGGTGTCCATCTCAAAGATGAGGTTCTCTCCACATAAATCATGTGGGCAGTGCAATAACAAAGTTAAAACCAAGCCTGGAAATCATGCCAAAAAAGTGTGACTCAAATCTGTTCTCACAATTTCCCAGAGTTACAAAAAAAGGGAGACAGTGGTGGAGTAATTTTCTTAAAAAATTTAAAAAGCTGGCATGGAGACTGTTCTTTCCAGTTCTAAGCTCCTAGCACAGTCAGGAAATAGGCTGGAAATCCAAACTGTTTTCATACAGCTAAAAGGGGGAAAGGGCAGTCCCAGACACTAGTTTGGTAGGACTTAAAGCTGATCAATTCAACTTTTTGTCTAGCATTGTGGAAGACCCTTCTAGATAAGGCACATCACAGTTCTGCAGGAAAGTTAGGTTCCCTCCAAAGTGATGCACTACCCAACTTGTACATGACATCTAACAAGAACATCTACATGCTATTTCGCAACCATACAAAACCCACTGCATCTGTCCTTACAAGCTGTGCACTGATTTCAATTTCTCCATGTTGAAAGGCAGTATACATTAGACCAGGCTTGGGGATGTGCACACACAGCCATTTGTGGTTCTGAAACCAGAGAGCACTAACTTGGAGGATTAGCTCACCTCTACACAAGTATGGATGTCGACCTGCCGTCTCTGTTGCCATAGCCAAGTTAAATGTCAGAGATAGTAACCCTTGTCCATCTGGTCAGGAAACTCTTCTCTGAACACTCCCTCTTGAGGGATGGGGATCACAGATTGCTTTTGATATGGACAAAAATATTTGGAGTGCCAGAGCACTGTAACAATGTACTTAATTCAACAATTTAAAACAATTTGGATGGGTTGTGCTTATAAGCATATTCAGCCATTTCGATATCTACAGAATTACATACTCCTGGAAAAAAGGGCAAAATAATTACTGCAGTAAGTAAAAGCACAAAGCTAATTATGGAAGTATATACTGAATTTATAAATTGCCTCCAGTCTCACTTATTGTTTAATCCACACTTATATTTATCACTCAGACACAGCAGCAATTGTCCTAATTCTAAAAGGTAGAATAACCTTTCAAGGGAGTTAGCAATCACACATCCATACTGTATAGGTCTCCTTTTATGTTTTCCAGAAAGAAAAAATATTAAGGTTAAAAAAAAGAGGCTCTACACAGTCTCATATTCCTGAATATGTGAACACAATGTTCCAGAAAGCTCTAAGCTGGAAATTAGTGTCACTGAACAAGTATTGAAAAGATGATATATAAAACTATGTTCTGGCTTTTTTTCCTGTACCTTGATGATATCTATTTTATTAATTGAAAAGAGGCAATACAGAAGAAGAAATTAAAAGGGCAAGTTATGGCATTTATGTTAATAGACATAAACCAGACCAGTCTTAATGTCTTTCCCTTCTTTGCTGTTATACCACCTGGGTACAATTCACAGCACTGACACATTTAGTGGCCAGTTCGAAGAACATGCTACAGATGACACCGTAATATTTGCAATCCCATACCTTCCCTTGCCCAGAGGGTTTCCATCTTGGAGGTGTTCAAATCAACATGGACAAACTTTGAATGTAATTAATAATTATGCCAGAAAAAAAAAAAAAGATATTGCTTAGCTACCTTCATCTTGAGTTACTGAAAATACTGATCTACTCTTACAAAAATTATTTTTTCATATACAACAAACGAAGAAACTGAGATAGTATAGTTACATATTTGCTCCTAATAACATCAGAGCAAATACTATGGGATGAGACCAGTTTTCTGTCTCCAACAGTGGCCAAAAAAATCCGTAAAGAGTGGAAGAGGACAAACATGGATGATACTTTCAAGCACTCTTTCATCTCCTGGTCATTTCAGACTGATGAAAATCTGTGCTAGACATTTCAGTTTACACAGCCATCCATGAACCTGTTCAATCTCTTTCTGAATTTCCAGCATCCATGTCATATTAAGGCAGAGTTCTACAGCTTACCTACACATTCCGACTACCATTGTCGCAGATAAGTGCTTACAGACCAAAGGTGGCAAGACAAAATAATTGCCATTCTTAAATCACAAAAGTCCTTCCGGTCATCCTTTAATACTGTCCAAGCTGTGCCATGACAAAACAATGCTTTGCACACACCACTAACTTTCTAAATACTGAGAATAAGATTCAGAAAAGCCCTTCAGAGACTAATGCCTCTGGTTTAAATAAATATCTCAAATATGAGGTATAAGACATTCCAGCTGTGTCAAAGTCAGCAATTCAAGAAGCACATTTTTTTCATCAGGATCCTAAATAAACTAGAGATAGATGTTTCTGGCAAGAGTGGCCGTTTTGCACTTTTCTGATCACAGCTAAGTTGCATTAGTTCTAAATATCACTTCACTTATTTTAGTTTTCATATTGACTAAAAATATTGATGTCACATTCTATTTTGACTAAGTCAAACAGGGCTTGACCCAATAGCTCACTAAGGGCAACAGCAGACATCTTATTGATTTAAATGGACTTTGGATCAGGACCACAATCATTTAATTCCACACTGCAATGTGCCTTCTCATTTTCCTTCCTATTCCAGCCCTACCTTTTTTCATCTTTGATTACTGTGTTCAATTCTGATCTTGTGGGAACAAAAGCTGCTATTAATGGAAAGAAGGAGATCATCCTGAAGGTGCTACAGATCATAGATGTGTCAGCTCTGATTCCCAGAATGCATACCTGCCTCTTCTGTGGGATCAGATGTAGTCTCTTTTTCTGGAAGACAAGAAAGCTGAAGGGAGGGGTGCTAAGACTTTAAAGCTTCTGATTTTTATGATAAAAATAAGTGGGGTTTTTTTTGTTGGGTTTTTTTGTTGTCTTTTTTTGCTTAAATTCCTTCCCATATAATGATCTGGTCTGTTCTCAGAAAGGTTTTTTTGACCTTTTTCTGAGCATTTGCATTATAGCCAGTTACTGCTGAATTACATTAGCTCTCAGAGATGGGGTGGATTTCAAGCTCAAGGGTAATTATCTAAGGGAAAAGTCACAGAAAGCAGTTATGTTCTGAAAGGTACTTGCATCTATTTCACTTGTGTCCCTGACAGAGCAATCCCACCACTTGTGATTAATAAGGATTACTACTTGTTTTCCCAGACACCCGGGGACTCTTTCCAAGGAGCTATCTGAAGAGTCAAAAGAAGGGCTCTTTATTCTAACCTCATGGACTTATCTGCAATGTAAGAGTTCACTACACTCAGAAACTATTCTGTTACAATACTGTGCCTGGAGTACAGTGCCATATGTAGTATAACCACTTTAACAGGAACATGTGTTGATCCAGAAACAGAATTCTTTTATCTCAAAGCTAAGTGCTTCAGGGTGATGTAAATAAAATACCTTTGGAAATGATAATGAGACAAAAAATAATTACGCCTGGGTAAGAAGAGCACATATAACAGGAAAACTGACTTAGCTGTCACTGCATCTGAAGCCTGTAAGCCAGCATGACCCAGATCTCATCCACTTTAAATCCTTTCAGTTGCAACCTCGATGCTGCACATAATCAGCTCTGCTTAAGCACCCTTTCTGTTACATGTAAAAGTGTGCAGGCACTTCTGTGTGGGGCCAGCTCACATGGATTTCCATTTCAATAGGCCCTATCTACCTTGAGTTAAACCTTTACATATCCATAGCTATCAAAACAAAGGCTTGAGTGATTGCTACTTATACAACTATTACTGTATATGTAAAATATACTGTAGTCTGACCCACAAAATGAGCCTTCCAAAATTAAAGATGACCTACAAAACAAACAATTGTCTTTCAGAGTTTCAAAGCATGGAAGAACAAGAGTATGATCAAGTGATACATCTTTGTATTTCTGTCTAGTATCTATCTATATACTATATAAAATGGCATTTCTATCACCGACATACCATCAGGACTAATGATATGGCTAGATCTCATCTACCCACCTGTAACCAGGCTTGGAGCCTGAATGTTTAGGCCATAATAGTTGGTATCAAAAATAAGGTGACTACACATGATCAATCGTAAGAAGCATTCTAACTACACAATTTCTAAAATACATCAGCAGTAATGTGCCTTAAGTAACAACATACACAAGCTTAGTATACCTGCTCCAAAGCTAATAGTGTTCTATTACTTTTCTCTTTGTTTTTTTGATGTAATGAAAACATAAACAAGAGTTAGATAGGGCATTGCTTCACCAAATACTTATGGTAAAGAGGTGTACCATTCAAGCTGTCTTTCAAGCACATTTTCCCACTGCTGATAACGACAGAAGATCTACATGACACCTGCTTATAAAAACAGAGAATAAAATTTTATATTAAGGATTCTCAAAGAACTCTCAAAGTATTTTTTAGATACTCTACAAATTAACAACCCTATTGAAGCATTAACACATTAAGCACTTCTTCTAAGCTGGAAGTTTTTCACCTTTTTCTCCCAAAAGAAAGTTGAGATTCCCTTACTTTGCAAAGAGTCTCTCCCCTCACATAACTAACTTCAGATTTCCCAGTGTCTGACCAAACCAGTATACAGAACTGCATCATTACCTACAGTGTAATGAATTCCTCTGGCCTCCAGCCAAACTGTGTCTTCAGCACACCTTTATTTGGCAAGAAGAGAAAACACAATAGGAGGATTTACTACTGAGTGAATCCCAAGGACGAGAGCTCCCTGGAGTACCCTGGAGAGCGCCCAGAGCACCCTGGAGAGCACCCGGCATGCTTCGTCCAAGGCTCAGGTGCCTGCAGCCTTCCTGACCCAGGGTTTGAGGAGCAATGAGGTGTGTAGAAAACCACCAAAAAATTCCCAAAGAGCTAGGAACCGCTGGGGACATGGTCTAGTTCCCTTTGGGCATGTGTATTTTGTGCATTTACAACTGCTGATCCATCTCCAACCCAAGGTAGGCCCCAGTAATCCACTGTGTGGATGCCACCCACTGCTCCTCTGAGTTAACCATCTCGAGCTTCTGCTCAGCTCTGAAATCCTCTGTCCAGGTGCTGCAAGGGCAGCAAGGACCAAACAGACCAGGAGGAACTTTCATATTTCTAATGAAATACTTTATCAGTTTTAAACACTAGATCTTGAAAACAAGTAATAAAATTTTACTAAGATCCTGGGTCTAGAACAACCAAAAAGTCAAGTTTCAAAATTCAAGAAAGCCAAATCTGTGGTGTATGCTTACTTATGTTGAAAACATGGAATGAAGATAAAGTCAAAAATACTCAGTGCTTTATTTCCCACTACAAGTGTGGCACATGATCCCCCTCTCCTGGCCAAGTAATGCTAAGGCAGTAGTAGATTCACATTTCAAGACAGTTATTGCAGCAACACAAGCACAAAGCTTTGGACTGGCTAAAATACACCATTGCTCTAGATGCAAACATTGCAGCAAGCATCCCGGTTTATGTCAGTACTAAGTCTATTCATGATATCAACCATCATCTTTACCCATAATCATGTTTTCCTGGAGCCTTCTGAACAGCTCTAAAACAGTTTGCCAAGGAAAGTACTAACTCCATGAGAGAAAGATCATATACTACAGATTCCGCCTCCATTCCACTGTCCTAGGATAGGACCAAGATATAGACCAAGATAAGACAAAGATGATCTCTGTATCACATACACCATGAAATCCTTGGTGCCCCAAAGATAATAGACTCCTGCGGAACTTCTACAGAAAGCACATGAGAATATCCAAACACCCCTGAGGTAGCAGAAATGAAGAAGCATTTTGCTTACATGATAGATAACAGCCAGAAAGCAAGATGTAAAGACCAAACCCAGCAACAGGCTACAGGCCTCTGACCAGGATACAACCCACTGCTGAAAGGCCCTGCCTCATGTGCTTCTGCTGGCCTTGGATTAATACTTTACATTCATCAGTAAGCACATGCCAGGTGCCCTTTTAAAAGCATTTCATATCTTTTCTAAGTAATATCACAATTTTAAAACAGTCATTTTTCAGTCAGTGGAAGAAAAATTCCTCAAAAATCACAGGGAATGTATTTCATTGTCCTTCTATAACTTAATATAACATAGTTCTCACTTGCAGAGCACTAGCCTTTTTCCTTGTCCTTCCTGAAAGTAATACTGTAATATGATTTTTATTGTTTAACTTCAAGGCCCCCCCATTCATGGGTCCACATAATGAAAAATTCCTCATAGACACAAGCAGCACAAGAGACCGTTATCATACTTCTAGTATCTAAGGGCAACTCAAGGACTATAGAATGTAATTTCCACTTTTACTTTACATTTTAAAATTAATATAGGTCTTACTATAAAGACCTAGAGTTTCTGCAACATTCAAACATTTAAGAGGTCAGTTCTGCCTGTAAGTTTACTGAAATCAGTCTGAATAGTCTGTCAAGAAGCCACTTGGCTTCCTGTCAAAAAGACTTTCAGAACACCTCCACAGTGCTGCAATTGAGAAGCAGAAACATGACCCTCAGTAAATTATTTTCATTCAATGCTAGATTGTAACAATTTGGGCAATTGCACTACTGATCTGCATAAGTGTGCTAGGCCACAACTATGTTTACATTGAAGTGGCTAGTCTGATACTGAGTTTCATAAACATTCTAGATCTGAAGCTAATTTATAGAGGCAACTACATGTCTCAAGTTAAATATGGGAAGGTGTATTAGATGCACAGCTTTTTCTTTCACTGTGAAATTAGTCTCACCAGGTAAAAGAGCACATAAGCTTCAGTTATGTGAAATAAAGCTTTCCCCAGAATCAAGAGACATGTCTGATATGCCAAGGCACATTAGCTTGAATTTGTTCTTGAAGTGCCTTCCATTTCCATTAATTCCTGGCATAGATGAGGATGAAGAGCTTGTCATTTCAAACAACTAACAAAAATAGGTCCAAAATCATAACAGCACTATCTATCTAGATTAATTGTCATCTGCACTTTAAAAGCAGGGTCTTTCAAAAAGGCATAATTTCTGAAGAACACTTCGTAACTTCTTGGGAGCCTTGGGAATAAAGACTTTACAAAGAGGGAGCTGTCTAAACCACTTTCCCAAACAACCCCTTGCTATTACGGAGATTTGAAAATGCATTGCACAGATCATTACCAACGTATCCTTGCAAAAGCACACTGTAATTTGACATGCCTGATGTAATTGGAAGCCTTACTGTAACTCAGTTGACTTCATCAAATGATCCCCCTTGACTATCACTGTATACTTAGCAATTTTCCATTTCCCCAAGACAGTAGCATTAAAAAGGATGCATAAAGAGTATGCTAATTTATCCATTTCCTCGACCTTACTCAGAAAGTCAAAAAAGAGATGCTCTTGCTTGGCGCCCTGGAAGTTCGCAACGTGTAGAACAAGATGCTCCCAAGAGCACACATAGAACCTTCTTTGAAATTCAAACATCTGTCTGATCATAGTTAAGTCAAATCATAGTTGGAATAGCCTAGAAATTTTCTGCAAAAATCTAGGCAAGACTGACCCTCAGCTGCCAGACTTCTTCAGTCAGAGCTAGCTGTACCAGTTTGTATCTATGCAGCAAAAGAGCAGATGATTTAATCACGAGTTAATGCTGTGCTCTACATTGGAAAGGGATAAAGAGAGCTAACAGAGACCTTATGTTAAAAAGGAAAATCCCAGGTGTCCTATCACCTCAATGAATCAATGGCCCAATTAAAACGTTATTTATGGAAAGTAGAACAGCTCCAAAATAGCAGGAACAGACTAGTCAGGCACTAATATATTCATTTGGGACTTTAGAAACCTCTCTGAATCAAAAATCTCCCAGTATAGCCTTCAACGTCAGTCTTGTAATGGGCACTTGGCATCACACAATGGGAGCATGCTGCTGTAGTATTGAGTCAGCCAACGCTTGTCTGCATGGCAGCACATGCTGGTCAGGCGTGAAAGCAAGAAACATCAGCACCTTGTGTTCTCTCTGTTAGCAGGGTTAATTTGTAGCTTTGTGTTAACATGCTTATCTTGTCTCTGTTGGTGCTGGCTTGAAGGTCACTGAATTGTCCACCACAGCACAATGCAGAGATATCCTGAGACACCATCTTTTACATACTGAAGGAAATATTTGCAAACTTCTCAAAAATCCTAAATAGAACAATGAAATACCTAGGATTGGCCTCTCCATAACTGCAACCAGCCAACAAAAAGGATTTACCAGTCCCTTCCACTCTTCAGCTGTCATCTGTTTTCTTTGAGGACACAAGGATGCACAGAAAAGGGCTTTCTCTCTTAATAAAAATCAGTGCTGACATTTGTGTTTGATTAACGGTGATCAAATGGACCACTCAGGCAGAAGAATGCATGTTAAACTCAAACAGGTACAGAGGTGTGCATGAACATCTCCAGCTAAGCAAAATTCTAGTCTTAGATCCACACTTGTCTCTGCTGAGCTAAATGAGTTTTCAAGTGGTCTTTGATTATGGGTCCTGGAAAAGCAAGCTTCACCTCTGTCTCTCTACACCTAAAACAGAACTTGTACACCTCACAAGAGATGAGGTTTGTGAGGAGGAATTGTTTACTCAGGTATGCAAACTTTTTACCACAATGAGAATTGCAGAAGTATATCCCAAGTGTCTCTTGTTCCTCCCGCTAGAACTTTACACTTCAAGCTGAGTTTAAAAAACAAACATTTATCATTTTCATCATCCTTGCACATATATAATTTCGTAGAATTATTACTAAAACTAACAAAGAGATAAAGAATTGTATTGCAACCCAGCAGCGAACAGCACTGTATATAGCAATGCTGTACTGTTGCATTTTACATATGAATGCCAGGTCCATGCCTTAGGATAGGGAAGTTTACATCTTTGTAATAGTCTTACAGTCTTAGCTGTAACAGTGCGTTACATGTACTCTTCAACAAGAGAGGGAAGGAGTGGCAGAGAGGATCCACTACACACTAACTGTAACTCTCCACCACCCCCTGTGCTGCTTCTGGAAGACAGGAGAGTAAGAACCAAAGGAGCAAAGTTAAGCCTGAGAAGGGGGAAGAAAGATTTGCTTTAATGGTCGTCTTTTTGTTTCCTGCTACTAGAATCTAGTTTAACTGGCAAATCCTCTTTTTTATTTCCCAAGTAGAGTCTGCACCACACGGTGGCACTCCTGGCCCAGCTGTCCCCAGCAGCCACACCTCGCCAGCCTCCAACCTCGAAGCTGGGGTGGTTTAAGGAAAAGCAGGGTGATGACCTGATCTCCAGATGCCAACATCTCAGTCTGGTTTGACCTGTATTAACAGGATTTGACACCGTTAATACAGTTTAATAGCTTAATACGGTTTAGAAGGACAAAAAGTTGTCCACTGGGCAACTGGCTTTTACTGCCTGAAATAAAAACTAAAGCATCTTTTCACTAATTTGAAACTTCTTTGGGGAAAGGTGTCCTCCAAGATTGCCTGGTGCAGGGCAGTGAAATGGCAATTCTGTTTGCCTGAAGCAATTGCTACCACATGTGTGGCCGTGTCACTCCAGCCATGACCCTGGCATAACAGATGGGTACTCCCAGCAAAGGCTTTTTGCTCCCTTCCTCCCCCCCCTCAAAGCAAGCAAGCAGAGGAAAACTGAACAGCAAACTTCCTGAGTTCCTCTGAAAGCCTGCCCAAAAACTAAGGAGACAACTTGATGATATCGACACCCAAGGTATTTTAAACATGCAGATCTAAGGAAATCCTGTGGGTAATGCAATTTGCTGTTGTGTTGTGGTTTAATACTGGCACATTAAAGAGGTTACACCACACAGAGTGTAACTCTACACATATTATTCAGAGAAGCATTAAACTCCAGAGTTTCCACATGAGAGAGAACAGCATGGGTTTTCTTGCCTACCATCAGCAGAAATGCATTTGGGATTTAATGCTGTCTTTTAACACACAGGAAGGACAAAACTTCCACTTTCAAATGCAAAAATATATTCTTGTTAGCCATCACCACAGGTGCCTCAGAGACTAGTGTTTTCCACAATCTAATCATCTCCCAGAGTCAGGGAGAAAACAGTGCC
Source organism: Bucco capensis (assembly GCA_013396975.1). Classification (NCBI taxonomy): domain Eukaryota; kingdom Metazoa; phylum Chordata; class Aves; order Piciformes; family Bucconidae; genus Bucco; species Bucco capensis. The sequence goes on along the minus strand of VWZO01011706.1, from coordinate 1,063,221 downwards.
CAGTGAGGATAGAGAAGAAACTGCAGCAACCTTCGAAAGGACTCCTGCTGTCCTTTGCTCTGTATGATCTTAGATTAGCTGCTGCTGTGCAGTCATGTATAAGGGGACTATTTCTGAATTAATCATACACAAAACTGCAGGAACAGCACTTCAGCTGTCGTTTTGTACAGAAGAGTACAAGAAACCTGATTATTGCTATTTTGCTCTTTAGTTTCTTCTCCCTGCTTCATTTACTATTGCTGTTTTAACCTGTTCCTACGCTGGGAAAAGCAGGAACTTCTTGCAACAGAAACCAAAATATACTTGGCAGTATTCTATGTGTGGTCTCACCTCCTACAACATCTTAAACTGCATAATATGTACTTAACTGAGCACCACAACAGAAATGCAACCAAGGTGAGATATGTGGGGGAAGGTGCAGATGGCAGCCTAGGAGGAGAATGAGGGGGCTGTGGAAGAACATGGTATCAGACAGGCAACAATGCAAAATCCTGTTAATTTAAGAAGTATAAAGTGGCATGCCTACAGCCATTCTTCTAGTGTGATCTCTGCACACTATGGGCATAAATGACAAAGTGATCCTAGGGCTCTGGGAGATGAACACTGGGTGTACACTGTGAAAAATGAGATTCCTAGAGCTGCTCATTGCTGTTCTTTTCTTGGGAGACCTTTCAGCATGTGTAGGGAGTCAACAGCGCAACAAAGATCCTGAGGAATGGCAGATTCAAATTCCATGTATGCCTTTTTATTGTGAAAGGCACAGCTAGACTTTGTTGGTTATAACAATTTTTTTTCTGTGAGAATTTTGTAGAAAATGTGTTACAATATTCAAACTGATGCTTAGCACCTGCCCGATGTGCATGAAATGGTGTGTAGTTCAAACACAAGCATTAAAAACCTAAACATTTCCTAATTATGACCATAATCTTTTATTCAACTACCTTATATGCATTCACTGTGAGACAATCTGTAAATAAGAATCACATACTACCTGTGAGAGCTCTGCCTCATTCAGCGAGTAGGCCAGTAGTACAGCTCTGAGTACTTATTGTCTCCTTGATGCTCAATGGGTGGCAGAAGGCCTTTTATTCTGCATGATAAACCTGACTTCCGAAGATGAAATTATTAATTTCTTCATAGACCTTCCTGTAGTTCTATTTGTGTCTGTAATAAGCAATAAAGCACTTATCTTCAATAACAGCTTTGTGAAATTAAAGGCTCTTAATCTTCAATTTACAAGGCCAAATATATCTATCCTCTAATTTTGGCTGCACCAACCAGAAATGCTTTGAATCTTATTTTTCAGGAAACATACATTGCAGGTAGCATTTGTAATTCAAAAGTGACATTTATATTGGCTTCACTTCCTATAATGGGTGCTCAGTATTTCTACAGGTAGATCATGAATCTCAAGTCAATCTGTCAAATAAAAGGAGGGAACACGTAACTGCTGGCAGTCCTGGAAAACCTGAGTTTGCTGATGTGATCAGCACCACACAGGACCTCTGAGAAGAGGAAAGTTGTAAGCCACGTCTCCAGGACAGTGCTCCGTTTCCTAAATTGCCATGATCCCATATCTTACCATAAACATCCCATTTCTAACAAAACCCAAACAAGCATGCTGCCCTCCCTTGATTATTAAACTCTGATTCACATGTAACTCAGGTCTAGACTGTGCCCTGAATAAATCAAAGATATTAAGGAAAAGTAGTGCACAAATGCATTACCAGAAATCTGCATCAGAGAACACACACACCCCTTATTTCTAGCACTTCTTCATCTTTATGCATTAACTGTCCTGAGCCTTGCTCTTGGGAATGACTGAAGACTTTGTGACGCTACTACACCCGAGATGTGAAGTGTCAGGCAACTGTAACACCAGCCAGCATTAGCAGGTCACCCTTTGTACATGTACATGGGTGGTACACAGGCACTGTGAAAATACAGAACATGTCTTTCATGAGACAGTTAAACTTTCAGAAAGGAAGTAACAAATCTGTACAGCAAGATCTTAGATTTTTCAAGAACTGTACAGGGCTTTAATCTGGCATATTCAAATAGTGGGGTCAAATGACAGAGGTGGAAATTTGATTCCTCTGATAATCCATTATTCATCATGATATATGTAGAGAGTTTGTAATGAAGACAACATCCCCTATTTAACAGTTACTTATGTCCATAGGAAAGGATCTTTTTGATCCAGAGGGAAAGTATAACATGCCTAGCATTCGATATGAGACATACACCCTATGCAAATCTCCCTAGTTTAGGCCTCTCCTTATTCACATTTGGCAGCAAGCAAATCTCTTGAAGCTCCTCTGTGCTACTTAGTATTTCTAAGCCCACACGCAAAAATCACTTGTCAGTAAACACTGTACAAGAATGCCAGTTTGTTGCTTGCCTTCCAAACAAATTCCTGAACTAAGGGGTCATCGACTGACACTTCCTTTTGCCATTTGGCACCCAGTCTCATCTTATGCTGCTTCAATGCAATTATTTCCCCATACCCCTTCCTTTAGCCCCTTTCTACCCAGGGTGTCCCTGTGCCATCCCATTGATGAATCCACCCTTCAGATAGCACTTGTTAATTTGGAGACAATCAGAGGGCTGAGCAGCTAGCCTGCTTAGGCTCATTCTTCCTGAACTTCAACACCTTCCCTCTTCCCAGCAGCAGCACAATATACACATGATTTCCAATGAGGGCACCTAGGGACCTGCCAAGTGGCTGTCACAGCTGCTGCAGCCACTAAATGTGTCAGCAAAAGGCAGGAGCACGTGAGGCAAGGACACACTTCACTTGCTGCGGTCGATACCAGCAGATGGGTTCAGCAGAGATCAGCGACAGGCCTCAGTTCTAGCTGGCATGTCCATTCCCTGCCCCTGGTTACACAGCATTATTCATGCCACTTAGCTAGGATCATTACTGCAGTAAGCCCCAGTCTCCGTAACAACAGAGTCTGGAATTCTGCATCCAGAAACCCAGAAGTTGGGCAAAATGCATCCTCACGCACACCACTGGATTGCCATCAGATAAACTAAATGAGGTTAGTGGGATTTCCAAACTGACTTTCTGAAAGGACCTAGGTAACACATGCTGTGCTAAATCAATACCCACCACTCCTACAAATTCTGCCAATCTGCCTCTCACAGCAAACTCTGGCATAGCACAAAGTATAAACACACCATAGCAGTACGGTGGTTCAGAAGCTGGAGAGGGAGCAGACACTTGCAGGCTATCTCTGGCTCATCTGCTATTTTCTAATTTTTTTCAGGCAAAACATATTGAAATTCTGCAAAAACACGAGAGTGATACACTCTCTTGTGTTTTTGCCAAGCACTCTGGTAAGTTTAGTAGATAGACATGTCTACAGAAGTAAGAAACAGTTATCTGCCAGCAGATGTGTTATTATAGTAACACAGTCAGATAGAAATAGAAACTAAAGTTGCATACACCTACCTATTCTTTTAGCACAAAACTTCCCTTTTCGATATCCTCTTTTATCTTTTTATTTTAAGATAACTACTTTTTAGAGTAACTATCTTTTATCACCAGTACCTTCCTAGCTGTTTACATAAAAGATCATGAAAGCATAGCAATGTCCTCATATCTTCCAAATAATACCATTCTTCTTACAACCCTTGATAAATAATCCCTGACCAGAACAAAAAAGCAGTGTAGCAACACAGAAAACTCCAAAGGATGTCCCATCAGGGTTCAGCTGTTCCATTCTCTGGTCATGGCACAGAGCACACTACCCTCATGTCGTGGACACAATGGAAGACTGAAGCATCCAATTCTGTAACAGCTGTGATGGACAAAGATCCATCAAAGAGTGCTGCCTTGAAAGAGTCTCAAGAACAAGACATTTGAGGTACAGAGCTGTCATATAACACAACAATAGATAAGTCAGCTTATTTCTAATTGACCCAGGACTATGTCCAGAAGATAATGAGTTCTTGCAGCTTTATCAGCTCTATTGAACTATATTTCTACAGAAGCCTGCTGTAACAAGATTCTTAAAAAGTATTAGTAAATGATAATAAGGGATTTCTTATCCCTTTGACATGCTTATGAATTAAAATCCAACTAAGTCAAAGAAAGGCTTCCATTGACTTAGAAGGCTTTGGAGAATCACAGAATTAGATGTTGGAAGGGACCTCTTGACATCTCTCCCTGTAATTTTCACTGATGCTAACAGGAAACACGTTTCTTACTAAGGAGAAAACCTCCTGAATGTTCCTTTAGAAGGACTATCACAGGGCCAAGCATGAGCAAAAGAACACATAACAATGCAAACTTACTGCTGCAGATGGCTTTATACTAAATTGTTATTTCTATCAAAGACCTTCTCTGAAGAATTATTCTGAAACACCACAGCTGAAGAGAAGTGTTATCCAAACGTAGAACAGAATGTTTGTACTTGAGCAAAGGTATTGCATGAATCCACAAGAACACACACAACATGTACGGAAAAGCCTTGGTTAACACTGCCCTGTATATCAGGAGAGCATATGGAAGACAGACAGCAAAAAGAGAAGTCAGCTCTGTTTCACAGCCATTAAGAACACAGGAGCTCATACAGATGAATTAAAGCCAATCCCAAAGCAGTTAGAGCAAGTACAGACAGCTCATAGCCATATCACTCACCTGGTATAACAAATCTGCCAATCTGTCCAATATAGTTGACTTACGGTAAATGTTTCTTAACACACACACACACTGCCTAAGCTGATTTGGTTAAATGTTAATGGAAGAAAACCTACATGCACTTCAGTGACCTCAGTGCTAGCATCTTCTGGCTTAATTCTTCAGTACAAAAAGAGTAAAGCTTAAAATAGTTTTTCGAATTAAACTAATTTTTACCATGACAACAATTTTTCCTAACTGCAGTAGACTACACTGCCCAGCACTGTGACAGCTAATTAGGCTCTAGCACAACAATGCTCTGTTCCACCAGGATTTCTATGCATCGCTGTGTTGTGACTGACATCTGAGAATGTAAACAGAATAAAAAATTAAATGCATGGATCTTCAGGCCACATGTTAAAGGGTTTAATCTCTACCATTATCATATGTCAACAAGATATGAAAGGTCTCTTAGCAAATCTGTATCTTCCAAGTGCATAAATTAGCAGACTGATAACTCTTCCATAAACGTACACGTCCTTGTCAGGAACTTTGGCCAAAACCCCAAACTCTGCAGGGCAGGGTCTCTGTACTTCTCAGAAACTGACCCAGAACATGACACCAGCTGAATGGGAGCTGTGTGTTTGGGAGGTCTTTTGGACTGCAACTGGAGAAGCTGAAAACAAAAGGAGTTTTCAGTGGATATGAAATAGCTGTGACACTACAAGCGCTCAATTTACACTTGACTACAATCCATTTTATCAAGGTCACTTCTCCTAACGCAATAGTCACAGTTTTCCCAGCACTAAGGCTTAACAAGGGAAAGGTTATGGTAAATGAATATTTTTAATATAAGAGTTTTCACTGCTTGTTAAAGGCACCAGCAGCTCTACATCCAAAAAACACAGACAGAAATATGCGCTTTGCAGAACTGAATATGAAATAATTGGCTTCCTATCCTGCTCTGCAAACCCCTCTCAAGTCTGACACTTCAAACAAAGCCAGAAAAGCAATCCAAGCTGTGAGGCTTTTGGTGCCAGGGAGAAGGGGTGTGTTAGTGCTTAGGATAGGTATTTGTGCACTGTGTGGACCCTGATCACCACATCACTTCACACAAACTCAGGAGGTTTTCAGCTAACTTTCATTGTCTCCATATCTAACACATCTCTCTGTGGTTATAGAAAATTTCCTACTGAAACTTTTCCAGGTGGAAAAACAGCTTGTCAATGTAACAACCTTAGTAAGACATCTCAGCATTGATCACAAAAATATTTACTTTCCACTGAAAAAGTTAGCCTTGTCCATAGATGGGGAGAAAAACTAAGAAAGGGAAAGGAAAAAGAAAAGGGAGAGAAAGAACATCACATAAAGTACCTTCCACCCTGCTGAAACATTTCTGCAAAGGAAACTAATAATTTTCAACAACCACAATCATTGCCAGTCAGGACTCAGAATTAATGAGGAACCTATGGATGGGGAAAAAAACACCATGCAAAAAGTGCATTTGGATACAATCTCCAGCACTCCTCAGAGCAGTCTTCTTCACTGGGCCATAAACAGCCATGCAACCTGCGAGTATTTATTTGCAAGTTGCTTAACATGCAATAAGTTTTCTGTTTTGGTATCACTTGTTTTGTTGTTTTACCTTGATTTGCTTTCATTTTTAACAAAGCTCAGTATGCAAGAGTTGGCCTAAATTACGTTCATGAAGAACAACTTACAAAGTCAGTTTTACACGACTAATTGCCATGACATTTAAGATATCAAGCACAGCAAATAGTTGGTTGCTCAGTAATGTGCTGTTAGCATCCCTGTCTGCAAAGGATAAATGAAAATCTGTCTGTTTTCAGTCCGTGTGGCCAACCAAGTACAAGAGAAACCCATAAACATGCCAAGACATCCCGGGATGTAAGACGCAAAATACAGCTATTGCATTTATCACAGAATTAAGAGCCAGAAAACTCGAAATTAAATGAATTGGCCAGAATTGTTCATCTCCTCACCTTCGTAGAAATAATGTCCTGGAGCAGCTCATGTTACAAAGGGTGAAAGCGATGCCCTGACAGCCAGTTTCCTGAAGCCCTTCAGTTTTTATCCATAGCCTGCTGCCCGACTGCTTGTCTGAAAACTCCCAATTGCATTGCAATGCTGGACTAGAACACATCTCAAAATGTTTTTTTAACTTGAGTTAGCTCCAAAGTGGGAATGCCTTTTTAAATGTTACAGCCTAAGCTACTGTAACCAGCATTACATATCTTTGTTTTATTTTCAAGTGACACTGCACCAGGCATTCATGAAAGGCCAGCCCTCTGTCACGGAGAAGCCAAAGGAATCCTGCTGACAAGAACCTGTCCTTTGAAGTGGTCCTAAGGTAGAAGGAATGTGGTAATTAGGAGAGTTTCTTTACATATTTCACTCCTCTGTCAGACACATTTGGTCATTTCCAAAACAAATGGAGATACACCACCTTAGTAATTTGCTTCCATCCAGGGACAGTAGCATCACTGATCCAAGATTTTATCAAGCTGTTCTAGGAGGCTGAATAGTTTTCTTTGAAAGCCTGGGCTAATTACTATAATCTCCTACAGTGTTACTGATGTAGCAAAATCTCAAGAGACTAGAACTGGTGACAGAATGACAACAGGCTTAGGGACAAAGTCTCTTGATATTGATAAACTGGGTGCACTCAGTACCAGCAGCTCTAATGAATGTTTATTTCATTGTCCACATTTTTCTTATTTTCAGATAGTATAAATAGCAGTAGTAGTTGAATAGATGGCTAAGCAAGCTGTGGAAAACACAGCAAAGGTTGAGTTTTGCTTTAACAAAACCTGAATATTGGCAATCTATCATCTAACCTGTAAGCATCAGTGATTTGTACCAAAGTGCTAGAACGAAGGAGAAACCTCCCAGAACCAGCATGGTACATGAATTCAGAAATTATCTGCATCTGCTCTTGGGTTCCTACACACAATGCCTTCCTACAATATTATTCAGGTGCCTACACACCTATAGTTAGTCCACAGAATCACAGAATCATTAAGGTTGGAAGAGACCTCCAAGATTATCAAGTCCAATCATTTACCTATCATACCACCACTAAACCATGTCCCCAGGTACAATATCTATACATTTCTTAAACACCTCCAGGGTCACTGACTCCACCACCTCCCTAAGCAGCCTGTTCCAATATCTACCAACCCTTTCAGTGAAGGATTTTTTCTTAATTTTTCCAGGGGAAAGGTGACCCACAGAACTAGACAGGAGCATTCAAAGCCACTGGTGGCAGAGAAATGCTGTAGCAGGACCTCCTCCAGGCAAGACAAAGGAGTTAACTGCAACCATTACCATCTCAATTTTTAAGTTACATGACTACTGAGACACAAAGAATAGACTTCTGCAGCAAGTTCAGATAAGAAAAAGAAAGAAAGAATAATTCCTGACTGGTCAGTCAAATTTTTAGTAGACAGAAAAATACTAAAAAAAAACCCTATTAAACAAACAAATAAGTATTTTGAGCAAGGCACTATTGACCTATGAAGCTTTTTTGTCCTTTGAAATCTCATGTACATGGTGACTGTCACACTTCTGCAGGATCTGCTCTATCTTGCTGTCCACTTGGCCTCCAGGCAGCTGTAAAGCTGACTTAATGACACCTGCATGGCTCAGCAGAACTGAAACTGGCAAATAGCTTCCTGCTGACTGGATCTCTGGAAAAATTGGATAACCTTCACAAAATTACCCAGAGGACTTTAACAGAAATGGAGTAGCCTTGACATAAAGGGAATAATGATCATGAGGAGAAGCCAACGTGAATTTGTTAAGAATTAACCATGTCGAAGAAATTACAATTTTGGGGGCTGCTTTTATTTTAATAAGGAGCTCCATAAGCCAACTGGTATGGAATAGATGTAGATGGAATAACAAAACTAAGGCTGTTTCCTAGTAGAATACATGCAATCATTCTTTGCTATGCATCTCTGACCTGTGAATACTGGAGACAAGATACTGGATTGAAAAAGCTTTTCACCAGCTGTGTGCACAGCTCTTCCATACAGAAATTCTGAACCTTCAGAAAGTAAGTCAAAACACCTTTTTGGCATATAAAAAATACAGGGGTTTAGTGTTTCTCCAAACCATCTGAAAGGCGATAACCCTCTAGTAGCTACAGAAAGTCCTGTTTATCTAGTAATATCAAAGTCCAAAACACCAGTTAAATACAGAACAGGAAAAGACCAAACCCATGCTTCTTGAGTGGATTAACCTACTCCATAAAACTAAGCCATCTATAATAAGCCTGCTAGCTTAAAACACTTCAAAAGGAAAATTCTGCAAAAACTAGTTCTTATTCCTAGGAACCAGCACTCAGATTCAGAACAGAGTAAAGAAAACAAAATTGCCAAAATTAATAAATCCACCAGAGATGCAACTATTGGTCATCTTAAGGACTTCCTAATTGATGACCTATCCAGCATACTGCCAAAACCTTAGTTCATAAGGTGATTTCTCAGGAGCTTCTATGGATCTATCTTAGCTATTCCTCCACTGCTGGCTTAAACTTCAAAAATCAGAACCAGGCAAACGTAGACAAAAAAGTTTCTTTAAAGGAAGCACATATCAATCAATAATTCATAATTGCACCAATCTCCATGGAATTTTTCTGGGTTTCTGCCAGTCCAGATGATACAGAAACATGGCTGTACACTGACATTCTTCCCCATGATACAGAGTTCCTACAGTCTTCTGCTCTAGTATCGGAAAACCAATCTACAACTTAGTATTCTCAGTGGGAAAGCAAGTGCTCAGCATCATAGTAGATCAATACCTGCTTTTAGAGACCGAGTTAAACTTTAGCAAAAGCCATCACACTGTTCTGTTTCCTTGGTACCTTCTCCTTGTTAATCTAGCTTTCCAAAATGGAAGCACCTACATCTTGTTTTAAGAGAAAAATCTTTAACATTAAGGTGTTGCAAGAGACACCTTCATTATCCAAACCAATGACTTAATACTGCTAATAGTTCTACCGTTGTTTCTATGCATATCAAGATCACTAAAGAACAATAAAAGCATATTGTCTAAATATTACATCTGTGTTTCTTAGAACAAATGCTGCAGAACTAATGCGCTTTATAGGAAAGAAATAGAATTTCATTATCTGTATAAAAATCCACACATCAACAGATGGCATCAAATATGCAGAAACCAGCACATTTATAAAGGTCATTTTACAAAAGACTGGGGATGAGGTGAGGGAAAGACTAAAAAAGGTGAGTGAGGAATCTTCTGCTGGGTGGCAGAGCTGCTGCTCATTAATCTTAGCCATGCAGCTGCCAATGCCCACACTGCTCCCACCTGCTGCTCTGCCTGCTCTTGGGAAGCCAAGCACCTGCACAGGGGGAACAACCACAGCTGGCACATGGACAAAAGCTTGAATAAATGCTGAACTAAATACCTGGCTAGCAGACAAGCAAAGTGAGACAGATTTTAGGCATATTCTTTAAAAATATCAAGAGAAGAGAAAAAGGAAAGGGGGTGATAAATCCTATTTTCAAAATTATGTCTAAAGAACAGAGAGATGCTGACAAAATCTCCATATTTTTTAGAAATAAAACACAATCATTTTCCAAGAATTGTTCATTTCTGGATTTCAAGTCATTTTCCCAAAAATCTTTCTGTAATATTTCTTCTTTGGGTCTCCATTTTATTTCACTGAAATTATCTTATGTGCCAGCAATCCAAATGTGAAAGCTCTGTAGTTAGTAAATTCCCAGAGGCTACAGAAGCATTTCTTCATTTAGAACAGCCAAGGAAATATTTCTTTATTTGAGCAGACAGACACACTGAAGGCGTTTAACAACCTAAGAAAAAAGAAATTCACTGAACACTAAATGGAGTAATATGTTGTATGGCTGGAGTGGGCAAAGGCAATCATTTGTACCTCATTTGTAGCTGAATCTGAAGATTTAAGTCAACTTTAACACATGCTGAGTGAGATCAATGTAAAGAGAATGTTTCTTTCACCTCCAAGGAGAGCTAAGGATCACTGGGTTATCAGCCTTGCTCTGGAACTTGCACCTGGACTGCATTGGGCAAACCACTGCAAAACAACTGACTGTAGCCTCAGGAAATAATACCAATTCTATTCCATAAAACACATCAGCTGCAATCATGAAAAAATGTTACTTGAGAAAATAACTGTATTAATATTACCATTCTTAGAATGGCAGTCCAATCTCAGCTGAAACATGCGTTACACTAATGTAAATCACATTCTCATTTGTGGTCCTACAGATCACATTTTAGAAACAAATAGGCACCAAATAATTATGTGCTTTTCATACTGTTCCAATAAATGTTTTTTATAAGTATATAATAGTGAAAAAGATCCAGAATTTTCTCTCTGATGATCTAGTCAAGCACTGAGACTGTCACACAAGAAAAAGATCCACTTTCTTTCCCCTTCCCAGTTACTCATTTCCATTCCTTCCCAAAAGTAAAGGAGCCCAAACCCAGACCAGCTTGTCACTCTCTGGTTCCCAGGAACTACAAGCCATGCCAGATTCAACTGGCAGCAGCACCATTTTACGCCACTTGTCAGACCGTGGCCACAGTCTTGGAACACAGAAACACAAACCCGTTAACACCATCAAGTTCAGAACTTATTTCCAAACAAGATTACAAATGCCACAGCTGCATTATGGACTTTGGAGATTACAAACCATCCTGAGCTGAAGTGTTTGGTTTCCCTCTGTATTAACTATGGCTTCTCTTTTGGGGAGATCAACCACACCTATTTTCTCAGTATGTTTCAGTAAAAGGTTAATCATTTGTTCCCTTCTTCAGAAACACACACAACAAAACCACCACAATAATCCTCTCGAGAAGGGATGGGAGAAAATAAAGGAACAAAGGTCCCAGACCAAATGTCACTTACCCATGTGAATGATCCATTAACTCTGGTCTCCAGCATCAACACCTGGCACATAAAACTTCACTGACTCTAACTCATACTTGACTGGTTTATAACTGTGTCTTTGTCACTTAATTTATATCAATTAAAAAGGTGATTCTCATTAATTGTATTTACTGCTTGATTGTTTTTCTAATTAAATCTATCTGCTTTCCATTTTGATGAAGCTACATTGCACAGAAGAAATTTCCAGCAGGATGGTTTTGTTCATTTGCTAAAAAAAATGAGCCAGGCTCTATTATTTCTGTTCAGAGGTAGTAACTAGCTTATAACAATGATTTCTAGGAAAGGCATGCTGTACATCACTACCCTAATTGCTGTCAACTATATTTCAAATGGGCCACACTCCCAAGCTTACACTGCAAAAGCACAATCTTGCATCTTAAAGTATACATTAGTGCATAATGAGTTCTGGCAGCTGTTTTACAATTGAAAGCCATCACCTGCTGCTTCTGTTGGTGATGTTGCTGTGAAAAAAGCAGTTATGCTGACAACCAGGGGGGAAAGAGGCGTGTACAAACACAGAGCATCCAATATCATTAACCATAAGCCCACACACACTTATACCTCCAAACAGTCAGAAGCTCTGCAAGCTCCAGGGTTTCCTTGGAAAGCACCTTCTGCACCATTAGAAGCAGTTAATTAAAAATAAATGCAACAACAAAAGCTGTACTTGTCTTCCAGGTGGCAAGCACAAGGTACAGAGGAAGGATACTCACACACCTTTCCTCCCCAATTCTGAAGCGTACCAAAGGAATCATGTAGTAACTCAACTCTATGCTCAATCTGCTTGACTTAATTTCACACAAAACCACACAATATCAGTAGTTCCAGTGGCTGGGTAGGAGGCCATGACCTCTAAGCAGTAAGTCCTTTGTAGGGCACTGACCTTTAGCCAAGGCCAAGAACATGTGTGCCTTTCCCATCTTTCTCTTTCCCTTGTTTTTACGAATGCTATAGTCATCACTCTGCCTTCAGCATGAGTAAAGCAGATAAAGCGCAATGGAAATGCCAGCTCATAAAGCTTCTTTCTTCAATGTTTCAAAGCTAATGAGCATGAATCATAGATTGATTGGAAAATCTGTGCCCATTCCAGTGCTTCTGTTTTCTGATATTCACCATGCTCCGCTCTGTTGCATAGGTACACACACAGCAACAAGAGAGCAGATCCTCAGCTGATGAAAGCTGGCAGAGCCCCCACTGGCTGTAACAAACCTACACTGACATCCAGCAGAGACTATGGCTCACTGTGCTCAGCTGCCATGTACCAGAAAAAAAACCACACACAAACAGGCTGGAATACGGCATAACAACACATATCCAAACACATACATACTCAACCCATAGCCTGCTTCTCCTGATGTGTATGCCCATTCATTCCTTTTTTGGACTGAAACACAGCAGTACGTCTACAAATATGGTCAGATGAGGTTTCTAATGGTTTGCATGATGAATAACTGCCACTGTTTCTTGACATTTATACATTGCCACTGATACTGAAAGCTGCCAGATACATATTGTAAAAGTTAAAAAAAAAAGGGGGGGACTAGCAGAGTCTTCTTGGCACAGGAAAGCACAATTTTTAATACAGTAAGAGGCAAATGGTTCAGAATCTTATCTTCTATGGAAGAGTATAAACTTTATAAACTTCAAGAGTTCACATTTTCATTTATGTATTTCAAAGCTATCAGTGTTCTTCACTGCCTCGGTTATGTCAAACACTGACTTATAAAGAACCACTAGTAATGGAACAATTGGCAGATTTAATTGATCATACGGCTGTATCATTGGAGGAATCTCTGCATTCCTGGTGACAATTTGAATCCACACTGTTTGCTCTGATCCAGTACTACAGCATAATATATGCACATGCCATCCCAGACTGGATGAAACAAATAAAAGCAACCAATCACTTCTGAAATACTTAGCCTGTAGCAGAAACCTTTATGCTGTTTAACCTAGAAAATCATTTCAAACTGCAATTACTGCCATTTACTCTATCATTTCCTTGGGAGCTGATCCTATTCTCCAGAGAGCACTTCATTCACGGACTGAGTTTTTCTCTCAGTGTGAGCTAAACTGAGAGAAAATAAAAGTAGGTTACAAATTGTTTACCTGCATGTAACCCAACTACAGACTAGCTGGAAGCAGCCACAGAAAAGGTGAGATAATATGGGTAGGCATCCACTTTTACTCCCTAAACTGCTGCGTGCTCAAGGAGCATTTTTATTTCAAGAAGGGCTGGGGAAGACTAATCAATGCCCACATACTTGACTTTCAATACCTGTAAGGATACACTGCCTTATGGTTTAAAGGGCAAAGATAGAATCCAACATTTCCCTCCACCAAAATCACACTTACAAGAGATAAAGATGAATTTGAAAATTAATTACATATATTTCCAACTATGAACTGTTTACAAAAATGTCACCTGAAGCAATTCATTGCCCCTCTCATATAATTTTAGAAACTAGTCTGAGAGAGTCTTAAACACTGACCCATTTCCATCTACTTCTTCAAAATTCTTTTCTCCTGTATTTGGTGCAAGAGCACAATGAAATCAAGTATAAATAAATTAGAAAATGAAAAATGACTGGGATCATACTGAATGAATAACAGTACAAAAAAATTTTACTGAAAATGAAGTGTGAAAATAGTGAATTATTCTTATAATTCATGAAGGAATAACAACAGTAAGATCAAACTTTCAGCTCAGCAATTTCTGTCACCAAGACAAAAGCAACCCGCTTAATCAGCCTGGAAAGATTCTGAAATAATTAATTCCTGCAAATAAATGAGGATATAAGAACCCCTAGTCATCTTAACATTTTCTTAGCCTCTCTCTGTTCCTTGCACTTCAGGGCTCCCAGTGTCTAGCCTAAATATCTATGCAAATGTCAGTCTCCATCTGCAGAGCAGAAAAACTTTCCTAGCCTGAAATGCCATCTAAAGCATCAACACAGGGTGGCCAGAGGAGAAAGGGACACAAGAGCTGCAAGACACCACAGCACCTCTGGCACGGACAGGCAGGTAAGAGAGGCAGAGAACACAAGAGGCTGCAATACACCCTAGACAGCTGGGGTACACGTCGTGCTGAATGGAGACTGTATGAAGGGAGCAGTGGTCCAGTGCTGGCATGGTAGGTAAGATTTTTAAAAACAGAATACTCACTACAGATATATTTAAAAGTATCAAGCCTCACCACCGACTTATTACTGAACTGCTTCTCCCAGAGGCTCTTCCATCACACACACGCTGCAGCATCCCCAGCAGGGATGCAGAGAGTGAGCACACAGCTGCCCCAGCATGGACCCCCATGTCCCTAGAGAGCTGGGACAGGCAGCTTTAACCTGCTGCCTGAAAGCCCAGCTCAGCCTGTGTCACTTGATGGCCTGCAGGAACGTGTGATGGGGCTGCGAGATGTGCCAGTGTGATACAATCTGTGCCATGCTTGACAGCCCCAGGCATCCTGCAGGGAGAAAGGGAAGCTGGCTGGGGGGAAACAGGACACACTTCTCTGGCTTAGCTGATGATGGCCAAACACTGGTGAAAATGAGCAAGGACTGGGAATGATAACTTGGGAGGCCAGAACACATGGCAGGTAGATACAGGTTCAACATGTCATGTGATGTTATATAAAATTCACTACTTTTATCCAGATTATTTCCTCCTCATTATCATCACAGAATTTAACCTGTGAAACATAGCATTTGCACAAATCTGCTAATACACTACAGTAATTCCATCCTTTTTCAGATTTTTATTACTCTATTAAAAAAGCCAACATTTTAAAAAACAATATACATATTAACTTTAAAGCCTGCAACGAATATATGTAACCTCCAAAGTAGTTGTGTGAATTCTAAGACTTTTCATTGCTTATTCCATCAATACAACAAAGCACAACAATGCTTGAAGTGATCCTGTTACACTACAACATAAAGACCTAGAAAAGCCAGGCTCAGCTGTGCCCTCTCTGTTGTACACACTCTATGATGCTAGAAAACCAATCACAAAGACAACACAAAATGCTGTAGTCCAGATGTTCAGCTATGCTACCTATCATTATTTTCCCTGCCTCACTGCTGTAAGTAAATGGAAATTATTTCTCCAGAGTATCAACCACCACAGGGGCTGCCATGAGAGCAGCACAAGGTATTGTGCTGATGCAATCCTCAAAATGATGGTTGCTCTGTAGCAACTAGTGTCATATAGGCATTTTATCTCACAGTGGGATAAATACACACTTTTGTTTTGTTACCATTACACACAGCAACTATATCTAGAGGGGACAGGCAAGGAAGGAGAGAGGGAAAGATAAAATAAAGCATCTGTAGCTGTGTCACAAAATGTGCTAGACACTTTGTGATAGGAAGAGAAGGCAAATGGAACAAGAACATAATCTCAATAACACAAGAATATGAGTGGAGTTGCGCCAGATATACAATAGCAAATCATGTCAAAATGTAGAGCAGACATTTAGGGATATATCTGGTTTGATCCTTAACAGTTTTTTAGAAATCTGTCTCTTACTTCCATGACCTAAAATTATATTTGTCTTTTTCTTGATCTACTCTCTTCCTTCCAGAAGAAATTGTAGCACTGTTTCTCTGCTTCTTTACTGTCATTAACTGGGAGCAAGGCAGCTCCAGTTCTCTAAAACTGGTTCAGCTGAAAGAAAAATAAAGTCTTCCACACTTAGAGAAGCTACATTACTAGTAAAATTAACAATATCACACACCAGTGTGTTGGGTTAACTTATAACTACTTCTGCTTTGTGATAAAGCCTTTTAGATATCCTAGTCCTGAAAAAAAGAACAGTGTGGTTTTCCTCATTAGCTCTTTCAGTTTACTGTGTATCATCTGAAGGAAAACCTTCTTTCTTCTAAAATGAGAGGATGTGATATCTCTTAGAAGAAGAGGAGACATACTCTGGTTTCATCTCAGCTGGATCATCAAACAGAACAGCTATTTGTGTGTCACCAGTAATGATGGGGTAGCAAGGAAAACAGCAGCAACTGGAGAAGGCTAAGTGGGACTCCACTAGTGTGAACTGAAGACAATTTAGAGGAACCACCACATAGCAGAATGGAACTGCTGACATAGAAGCCCTCACACTGGTTCAAATTTGTCTTCTGATTGTATTCACTTTTCTGCTAAATTTGGTAGCTAGAAGAGTGAAATAACCAGGTAAACATTTTAAAAGACTTATATTGCCACATTTACCATCAATTAAACTGCTGTGTAATTTTATTACAGCACCGTAAATGACATAGGTGAAAACATAGGAACATGGACAGGAAGGACCTCCTTCAGTTGAATCCAGTCCAGCGATACGTTAGAGAAATCACATCTCATTCATAATTAATCAAGTTTCTCTTAGCTTTTTATCTGATTGAACTTATTAGAAAGCTGCTAAAGAGTCTCATTTCCTTTTTGCCTCAGATAGCCTTTTGTGATAGCACACAAAAGCCAAACTCTTCTGGTTTTTGCGTGGCAGACCTTCTCTTCCAGCAATTCCTCTCTGCATGCTTTGTGTGTGTTTAGATTCTTGAATACAGGTAATCAACATCACCCTTGTATTCCATAATGGGTCTCCTATTACCTTTGCATGGAATGAATAGTATTAGATAATCAAAATTAATTACACTAATGATTCCATTAGCAAGTATACAACTTCTACTGGAAGTACCTCACCTAACATCCATTTCATTGTTTCCACAGAAAAATTTAAAATAGGACATGATGCTGACATGAGTCAGGGAAAAAGATTCATTTATATTTCTTTAAACCAGTATTACAACTTCTTCCAGGCCTTTCATAGTACAAGCCTGACTCCAAGCTTTTCATTTTTCTTAAAGAATGAGCAATTCAAGTGACAAGACTGAAATACTGCATTGTTTTTTGCATCATTTCATCAACACTGTGTGCTTTACAATCAGTGAAGTAAGAACCTGTGGTTTCTGGAAACCCCTTTACCATCAGTGCTGTTAGTACTA
Source organism: Bucco capensis (assembly GCA_013396975.1). Lineage (NCBI taxonomy): Eukaryota > Metazoa > Chordata > Aves > Piciformes > Bucconidae > Bucco > Bucco capensis. The sequence goes on along the minus strand of VWZO01011706.1, from coordinate 1,045,625 downwards.
GATACAGGAATATGCTTCATTTCCTGTATGATGACCAGTAACAGTAGTTTTTGATCAGAAAAACTCTATAACAAAAAAATCCCTGAGAGGAATTATACAAATTGCATCACAAAAGGCAGCAGGGCAGCCTCATAAAACTAATGTATTATAAATTCACTTGCTACGCAACTCCTTCAACACAGACAGTACACCGGCTACTGAGACAAGAGGACCAATGCACACCACGTGCTGCTTTTGATGGGTTTCCACACAGTTACATGAGCAGCAGAACAGGCCTTCCAGTTTACTTCTGCCTCCGGCAGAACACATTCTGTGTTCTCTGACACAAGGACTGGATGACGAACACAGAAATTTTTCCCCAGGAGCACAGATTTTACCATAGCCCAGTTATACATGAAGGCAAAGTACCACATGAAATCTGGATGCTACCCTAACTGTTGGATACCTATTAAGGCAGCTCACTGGAATGCACAAAGGCACAAACACCACAACAAGGCCTGAAGTTGGTTTGGGTGGGTAGTAATTTTCTCCATTTTATGAAAAAAATCAGTTTTTCCCCTTCTGAAATGGAAGCCTTTTCATTTTAAAGCACATGCACATAAAAACATCCTGAGGTAGTGCTGGAAATTAGAGAAAACCCTACACTGCTTCCTAGCTAAGACACATTCCTGGAACAGAGAGGATCCATATGAATGCTGTATCCAAGATCTGCCTCTCTGTCTCTCCCAATACATGGATCCAAACTCATCTGGCTCAATAAATATTTGATTATCCACACAAAAGGGATCAACTTCCATGGAACAGATAGAGGGCATGTTGGATGGTGCAATGCAGCTTCATTCAGCAAAAGTAGTTCAGGACCTGAAAACAGGCTACATTACTTTTGATTAGAGCTCCTGCACATGGCACTTACATCTCTCCTCCCAAATGAAATCGTGCCTACCTACTAAAAATGCATAGGAATTAAATCTGGAATTTTTCTACTCTTGGCTATTCCAAGGTGCCTCTTTCTCATCTGAAAAAAATATCTATTTTTAGGTTTATTTTTAAAAAATTACTCTTAGAAATCAAAAAGAAACATTAAAACCTGGAGCTGTATTTCTTTGTGAAGTCAGTAAGAATAAAGCTTCATAAGATCTAATCCAATACACCAACACCTATGTCATCCAAACTGAGCGATAAGGATTTTTTTTTTGTTTACATTTATCAGTTGAAAATGTCTAATTAATATTTTCTAGTTGTAAACAATAACTTCAAAAAGATACCCAAACCTTCATCACATTTTTTAAAAATGCAGGTACCTCAGCTGTTGGAAGATTCTTGAGTATGGAGACTCAATACAAGAGATGCTCCCTAAGCTTTCATTTGGCAGTAGTGGCATATACTTTTGTTTCAACCCTCAAAGGCTCCAGGCCACCTGACTTACAAAACAACAGCAAAACAAGAGACCACAAACACATGGATTAAAAAAAAAAAAAAAGA
>VWZO01011706.1:1033230-1044124 GCA_013396975.1 Bucco capensis | reverse complement strand
AGAAAAAGAAAAAAAAAAACCCAGAGATGGAAACATCCACTTCTATTCTTTAGCTCCTCAAACCCACTCCCCTAGTATATTATTCCCAAGTTATCTAACAGTCAAATGAACTAGGTATGCACTTGATCGTTTGATTTTGGCTTCCTTGCATGGATTTACATATCCACACAAATAAACCTTTCAAATTCAGATGTAAGTCAAAACAGATATTCCCTCTGCTACTTGGTTTTGCTCGAATATAAGGTCAACATGCTATATAAAATCCTCCACTGTGTGAAGATCCAGGCAATGTTCCAAATACAGTGCAGTGGGGTGAGGATGTTTTTGTTCAGTTTCTTGCTTGGACTGGATTATCTCATGCCCTTGTGAATATATGTACAGAATCTTCCATTAGTGGCAAAATAGCTTTTCTTCACCAGGTCCAAACCCTTGCAAAGTCCCCGAAGAAGTGTCTGTATGCAGCAGTCTATATATTATTTCCATTTATAACAATTTGTCTTGCCCATATACAATGTTGGTTAAAATGCAAATTCTATACAAAATGAGAGACTGAAGAATTCATCAGTGAATACACTTTATATGGATTAAATTCTTCCTCATTCTGCAAGTAGTCTCACGCATTTCATTTGGGCAATTCGTGTTATGCTTATTAAGACTAAAGAAGGGGAGGGGAGAATAACCATAAACCAGTTCATGTCACAATTATGCAGAAGCACCAACTTCCTCTTAAATGGGAGAGAAAACCCAAACAGAAATAAATAGTTTCCTACAATTAAAGCCATTAAAAAGAAACTGCCTCAAGCAGGAGGTTGAAGTAGCAGACATGCCCTACCTCCCAAATCAACCATTTCTGAAAGAGAGACTGGACATGCAGAGAAAGTGCTCTGGGAACTGGGTGTGGCTGAGCAATTCATATTTTTACTGAGTTATTTCTCATTAGCATCACTGAATTATCACGGATGGTACAGAAGCCAGTAACATCTCTCTCTAAGAAAGATCGCTGGATAGATAGCTAGATAATCAACTAAAGGTTTATAAGCCTGCATCTGTATCAATTGAAGAAAAAGGGACAGCAGCACACAAGTCACTACCATCATGTGCAGGTTTGATATCTATTCTGTCAAACCAAAATGCCCTCTTTCTTACAGGGAGCACAGAGAAAGACCCGTGCTGACAGAGGCATCCACTGCCTTATGACACCAACTTCAACTGAACAAACCAGCTGTTTAAGAGGAAAAAATAAATAAAAAAAGCAAGCCACTAAAAGAAAATACAAAGTGAAACCAGACAGAAAAGACAGAAACAATTCTCTGCTTGACCAGGCATTGTCAAGACAGAGACAACCTCCTTGCCTGTGGAGTACCAGCAGGTTGGCTACCGAGCCACTCGCCACCACCAGCAGTAACACCCCTCTGCACCAGCTGCACCCCTTCGCTTCTTGCCAGCGACTGCCATATCGGACTCTTCTCGACCCAAACCACCGCTCCCGGCCATCCTGCGCTACCTGCCCTTGCTTTTATCCCCCAGAACAAGAAGCGCAAAGGCTGGAAGCCCGTTCCGAGACTGCTGCCTGCCGCCGCCCGCTGGGTTCTGGCACCCCGGTCCCACCTTCTTAGGTCTCTTCCTCCTCTGACTGCCGCCGTTGTACTTCTCCCCACCGTCGCTCTTCTGGGCTGCCTCCTCGTTCATCCTAGCGGGAGGGTTTGCCGGCACCGAGCCGGGCCATGGAAGCCTCTAGCGGTCCAGCCCCTGCCGAGGGTGGTACCCGCCAGGGGCGGGCACAGCGCCGTTGTCGTGGCAGCGGCAGCAGCGGTGGGGCGGGGGCCAGCGGAGCCCCGGGGACGCCCGGCAGGGCGGGGGGAGGCGGCGTGGCCCCTCTCGGAGCGCGGCGGGGGCAGCTCGGCGTCCCCCCTTCCAGTGCACACACCCGCCTCCCGGCTCTGCCCCATGGGCGCACCTCGAGGAGGGAGGATGCTCCAGAAGGTGAAACGTTGTTAGACTCATGGAATGGTCTGAGGTAAAAGGGATCACGTAAGGGTCATCTAGTCCAACCTCCCCCGCAGTGAGCAGGGACACACATCACAGAACTGTTTTGTTTGAAAAAGATCACCGAGTTTAGCCTTGAACCCAGCACTGCCCAGTCCAACATTAAACAGTGTCCCTCAGCATCACATCTACATATCTTAAATCTTTGCATGGATGTAGACTCTACCACTTTTCTGTGCCAGTGGCAGCCTGTATGTCTTTCCCAGCCTGTGCCAGTGTTTCAGCAGTTGTTCTCTCCCCACTCAAAACAATGCCAAGAAGGTGAAAGTCTCATTGAAAAATGCATGTTGTGCACTTCTATTTCATCTACTAGGAAGAACAAATACTGTTATGTTAGACTTCCAGGGCCTAGTACACTTGTTGAGAAGTGGTTTGTCATTTGGTTTTTATTTTAGCAGAGAAACCAAGAAATGAAGACATTTGTGAAATAAACAGGCTAAGAACAGAAATTTTCTATTTCCATCAAGAAAGGGTTGCATCCTGCTTCCTCAGAAATGGTGTAACAGCCACTGAGAAGTCACCATTGCTTCTGCCTGTCTGGCTGTGACCAGAGAAGGACACTCAGCACATCTCAGGGATCCCATGCTGCTCTTACACACATCTTTCTTGTCCCAAAACCCATACATGAGTGAGGCATCTGCCTGTGTAACATCTCAGAGATGATTCACTGTCAATATTAAAACAGACAATGGCAGCATGATTGGCACAGCATAAAGTGATAGTTTGTACTACTAAAATCACCTCTTCCCTGTTTTGAAAGAATAACACAGCAACATTCACATGTAAATGCATGTGAGAATTGCAAATACATTTTAAAAAAAAGCTGTTCCACTTATAACTGAACAAAACAGCCAAGTATCTTGCCCTCCTTCTCAAACAGCAGCAAAGGCTGGCAGACAAAAGAAAAAAGTAATTTTAACTGCTTAGTCAGCAGACAAGAGGTAGGAGAAAGTGGAAATGACCTGACAAGGCATGAATACACTCTCCCACAATCATGCTGGCTGCTAACACAACAAACATCTGCAGCACAACACCAATGTAAGTAGTGTAACAATCTGAAAATCCTTTTTTTACTTCGAGTGACTTCTTTGTTACTGCTAGCAGTAGTAAATTCTACACTAAAAAGAGAAATACTCATGTAAAAGTAAAGAGAACTACAAATCTTGAAAGAAGGCGGGTGCTATACAACACTGCATCTGTTGTGCCATAATTAGAGCTGCAATCACAGCCACAGTGAGTATTTTGGGAAAGACAGAGAGCAGTCATTTGTTATCAGCATCAGACAGTCATGGACATCAGCTGTGAAAGCTGTGAAGATGTGGTTATTCTTTTAATTTACAAACAGGCAGCATACTCTGCACACAAATGCTCTTTTTAAAGAAATGCATGTTTTATCACAGTATATTAGGGGTTGGAAGGGACCTAGAAAGATCATCTAGTCAGATTTTGCACAAATTCATCCCCTGCCTCAGTCCTTTTTTCATACAAAACTATGCCTTTACAGTCTTTGTCTGATATTTATTTCCACTAAGACATGATCATTAGGTTAAGGCAGATGGTTGAAGTATATAGTGATGATGTATTGTGCGTCTTCTTACAATAATGTTTCTGTAAAAAAAAGCTGATATTTCTGAATGTAAGTACACAGAAGACTTAAAACACACAATGGTTCTGAAAACTCAGAGGCGATGCTGCAGTGATATAAATCGGATGAAGAACACTATCCCATTCTCAGCCAAATCCATCACTTGTCCCTTCTGTCCCTAGAAGAGATGGGACTTCCTACATTTTTAATTCTGTATTTATTTTGGTCTTCAAGCTGGAAAAGAGTAAGGAAACAGGATTGTAGGAGAACTGTGACAGCCAGGAAAAGGAATAGATTTTCCTGGGAGACTTTTATGATTGAAGGTTTGATGCCTTTTGAAAGGCAGAAGCCACTGAGAGTCACTAGGAGCAGCAAAAGGCTGGTACTCCTGAGAGGCAGCCAGTGCTAAGTGCAGGTTGTAAGGTGTGAGGAAGAAGTGAGAGAGAAAGACAGTTTGAGGATTTTTAACTTCGTTAATGGTGCAACAGCACCCACAAACAAAATACTGGAGAAGACTACTGTGGCAAGAATCTCAAATATTTATTGACAAGAACTACAAAACCAGCCCAAACTCACAGGTACAAATTTACTTAAGGACAAGAACCTCATGAACCTTAACTGCTCATAATTCATGTCCCCAAATCCTGGGCATTCACCTTTGGCAATACAGTTTCAGATGTAGTCAAAGAAAAATGCTGTTGCTCAGTAACTCAGTACACTTCATTTCCCACAATCTCAGAAATCCAGCATGAAACCTAACCGACTAGGGAATCACAGCCAATGTGAGTTGACAGTAGGTCTAAGAAACGTACAAGCCATCTCAAAGATACGCCCAAACACCCCAGTAAATACTAAATATTCAAGATCAGTGAAGGCATTCTTCTTCATTTAAAGCAGCTTGAAAGAAAACTATAGCATATGGACTGCATTTCCTTCACGAAGCAAAATTGATTAGCTGAAAAATATGTAGCCATAACCAAACTTCTAATATGGGGAACTGCACAGAAAGTAATTTTTAACTTACTTGAAACAGTCACACACATGATCATCCCTCAGTAGGTTATAAAAGGGATATTGTATCTCCAGTCCGTATCTGTCAACCCACACACCTGGTGCAAGATCAATGGCTAGTAATTTATGACAAGGCAGTTCCCATGAACAAGGGTTTAGATGATCTGGTAGATCAGTGCATTGAAACTTCCCATGGATATATCCTGTCGGTTATGTTGTTTCAAGGCCTGAATCCCTTGCACCTAAGCCCAGGTGCTTTGCTGAAGTGTGTTAATCCAGCCAACATCTGAATCACATTCCAGTGAACAATCTTTCAGATTAACAAGCTACAATTACCTCTTCACACAGGTGGATGAAGGAGATTCCACTCCAGTTTACATTTACTTTAGGGAGCTGAAAAGAAATTATGCACCAAAAGAGTGAAGCAATCCCCTGAAAGTTTTTCAGTGAAGTGCAGGCCAGCCTCTCTGCAAGCATTGCCAGCAGCTTTCTGTAGTACATTAGCAGTAATGGCAGCAGTATTAACAGAATTCCTTTAATGTGATAAGTGCACTCAGTTGGAAAAGCCTCCTTACTGAGTTGTGCTTAGGTGTTTTCCAGACCTAGGACCCTCGCTCCCAAATGCATTCACACAGGCATGTAAACCAAAGCCAGAGAAGAATGTCGTCTTTACGACTGCTGCCAGATGACCCTGGCCTGTGCTGAGCTCTGTGATGCTGCAACTGGATCACTGCTGTTGTGTAAGCTATCAGGCTGCTAACTTAGCCTGGGCATGTCTACACTATCAGGTGGTCATTCACTTCCCCTTTTCTATCATAGAAATCACACTTTCTTGGCAGAAAATCATCTTTTTCTGGAGCAATTCCTTATATTATTCCTGGCTACTTCCATAATCCAAAAATTTAATCCTACAAGGCCTGCTCTATTCTCACTGAATTCAACAGTGTCAGATCAGATCCATTAAATTTAAGATGTCCAAAATCCCACCATTCCAAAAAAAACCAAAAATTAGAGACTTACATTTAAACTAGCACTTCTTTCTACACCTTGACCTTACTTTATATTCTGCATCTACGCTAGCTATACTTTAAAATATAAATAATAATTTAAAAAATCATTTTCAGTAAGAACACTTCCACATTCAACATTCTGGAAACTGAAGACTCAGGAGGATCTTGTCAATATGTACAATTACTTGATGGGAGAGAGTAAAGAAGATTGAGACATGCTCTCCTCAGTGGTGTTCAGTGACAATACACGAGACAATAGGCACAAACTGAAATCCAAGAAATTTCATTTAAATAAAATCAAAAACCTTTTTAAATGTAAAAGGACAGATTCCCCAGAGAAACTATGAATTCCCAACCCTTAGAAATAGTCAAAATTTGAACAAACATGGCCCTGAGCAACCTGCCCTGGCTGACCCTGATCTGAGATGGAGATTGGACTAGATGATCTCCAGAGACCACTCTCCACTTTGACTGTTTTGTGATGCTACACAGAGACTTGATTCTGTAGCTGTTTGAGGAATTGTTAAAGGCATTAAAATAACCAAGTGTTCCAGCTGAGTAACTGAAAAATATTGTGGTTTTTTTTTAACAGCAACACGTATATTTTATCAGTTGCTTCTCTGTTTATACCCAAAAAAACCCCTTCAAAATATCATGTGCAGTGGTAAGTGCTCTGTATCTACTCAGCAATATGCCACAAATGATCATCAGGGATTTTATTGACTTGCCACTACAGGAGTTTCTGCTGGTTACCTTGAGCTGAACCCTCAGCTTCCATCTGTCCCTCTCTGATAAGAGAACAACAATAGAGGGAATCGGGTTAGATAAAAAAGCCATCTATGGTTTACCACTGAAACCATTAAACCAAGCTGTTAGAGGAAAGAGTTAAAGTATGCATCTATTTAATTATACCAAAAAGTCTGAACAAATTATTTCTGTGATAATTAAAAGAAAGTTTAACTTATCACAGAAATAAGCATTAAGACATGCTGTTATGTAACTGTTCTCTATTTGTTCTCTCCTCAATAAATACAGCACAAACAATCAGTAGCAGAGAAATACAGGTACAAGCAAGAAAAAAAAAAAAGATTGAGGAAAATAGTTTCATCCTGCTCAACAGAATAAAATTATTCCTTTTTACACTTTGGCAAGCACATTTCATTCCCCTCCCTGAACCCAACTCCCCATAGTTTGCTCTGTGTAAAAATTCCAAGTGAAATCCTGGCCCTGATAAAGTCAAGAGGAGTTTCATTGTAGACTTCATGCAGCCTAGCCAACCATTACCATTTAAATACAAAAATAATTCCTACTGATCATCCTTATTCAAAGAACAAACAGCACTTTTAATATACAAAACATGACCCAAAGACCACAAAAAAAATTGTTGTGTCATTTAATGCAAAGTGGATACAATTAAATTTCTTTACTCAGTTATGTGTGCTCCTTGGTATGAACAGATTCATTTCTGGACAGAGACAGCGTGGTTGAAACAACTAAAAGATCTAACTGGCCAATTCATATCAATTGAATTCCATTTCCCCCAGCATATCTTCCAGTTGTCGGCATAGAAAAAGAACTACAATGGAAGACCAAGTGTAGAACTACTTGTTAATGACCACTACTGACAGGAGGAAAGAAAAAAAAAAAATAGAAGCAGCAAGCAGCACAGTGACCAAAGAGGTGGGTCAGTGTTTGTTTCTACTAATTCTAACTGTAATTTCCTAATGAGCAGATTCCTGCAACCACGAGTCATAGTTTTCCATTAAAAAAACCCTGTTATGCTGTATTTAAGAAATACTAGAATGTAACAGAGTTTGAATCTAAAACAAGTGACAAAGTGACCTTTCTTTAATCCAGATTTATGTTTCATAGCTATGATTGACCTGGGATTTAAATCTCCTCAGAACAGTAAGACACTCCAGAAATAGAAAGGCATCTTCCAAGAAATACATGCGATGTGTACTTTTATTCTTTTACTAAATCATGTTGGAAGAGGAAAAACAAAATAAAACAAATAACTCCTAGCTCCATCTCATTTCCAGTTCCTGACTTCAGCACCACAGCTGCGGACAGCAGAAGGACCTGAGCCCTTTCCCCACACCATGACAGACCAGGTGTGCTCTGTTCCCTCACTTTGTTCTCTTGAGCCTCCTAACTCTAGCCCAGCATAAACACCTGTTATTGCTGGTTTCCACACAGCACAAAGACAGCAAATACACTTGGGTGCCTCATTTCCCCAGATGAGTATCATTTGTTGGTAGAAATCTCAAAACAAAGATAATACCTGTGTGTTCTTGGTGTAAAGCAACAATCTGCAGTACCCTCTTATCAACTGAATATATCATAGTTGATGATACACAGTAATACCAAAAATGTGTCTTACAGAAAAGTGCTTTCCAAAGGTAAGTATTTCTAAATTGTGGAAATTTCACATCAAGTTTGATACTGTCAACAACTTGCATATGTGTTTAAATATATATAAAATCTCTTGCTTCTATCCTCTAGAGAAGTGTCAATGGAAGAATCTATCAATATTTAAGAATTCTTGAGAAAGAATTAACTTTAAAACAACTGGTTATTTTAATGAAACACTATGTTATTTTTCCTTCAGTATGAGCACCTCCTGTATGCTGGGACTATACAGTATTTCTAGCATTATCTGCATTATAATTGTCAGGCAAGTTTGGCAGACATAGGATTGCCTGCATAGCTAGAAATGCTCCACAAAACACGGTCACAGCAAAGATTCACATACAAACTGACTGTCAAAATGCAGATTTAAAACATGTTAAACTGGGGAGAAGGAATTCCTTTCCACACTTGCAGTGTGCTGTAGATCAAACAAATTAAAATCTATGAACTATTAAAATCTATGCACCATTTTCTGCCCAGTGGGAGCTGCAAATTGATCATTTGCATTATCCATCCATCTGGTAGTTCCAATTGAGGGCATGTGACCTCACATAACACCTTTGTTTAGAAGACATCAAACTTATGCAAGAAAAAAAGGCTCTGAAGTACCTCACAATTATCATGCTGGTCACATGCTCCACAGCAATTGCTATAGTAACCAGACATTTAGCATGGACACTTGCTAGCTAGAAGCATTCTTCTCCTATGCCTTGAATTTTTATTCCTTGTGTAATTGTTATTTTATTTTGGAGTAAAAATGTGAGGGTTTTTGTGTTCATCTAGTGAAGCAAAGATAAAAAATTATATCTGAAATCATTTGTAATACAAAGGAAAATTAGAATAAATGTTTATGCTGCAAGTTCTATAAAATACAGGACCTTGTATCATTTAACATGCACAGACTAGAGAAATGCATCATTTTCAGCAGAATGTAACAGAATAAAGACCAATAGTCTCTTACCAAGTAATCAAATGAGCCTTTAAGGCTGAAATTATTATAGGTATAGGTAGTAGTTATGACCCTTATATACAACCTTCTCTAGCTAGATGCTGTTTTCATTTCCTTGTAAAATACTCTTAATAAACTTTCACCTCTTGGATTTAAGGGGATTTTTATAGGGACCATCTCAAGATGAACTTAAAATGTTTATCTGGAAGAGTTCAGCTATTAAAGATTTGAAATCCATGTGCTTTGGATCAAAAAGCACCAAAAGTCTATCAGAACAGCCCATACCAGAGAAGCAAAACCAAGACTGAACCTGGGAATTGCACCAGTGGCACAGGAGAAGCAGAGAAATTACACCATAAGGTTGAAAAAGGGACAATGGACAGAAGAGTCAGTGCTTTCTAAAGCCAAGCATCCTTAAAAATGAGAGGAGGAGGACATCAAGATCTACAATTGGCAAGTGTTTTGAAACTCTGAACAAATTGTGTAGTGGCTCACACACAGAGCATGAAGCTACTGCCATTATTACTAACAAGGAGCAGATGGTTGTCTATTGTTCCAGAAGTAAGGAAAAGTCAATAGCAACAGCACTTATGTAACCTTAATTCTGCCTGTATTAATGCATTATATAGTCTAATTGTATTCTTGGCTCAGTCAGGCTATACCAAGGGATCAAGTGATACAGAGTGAGGGCATCTGTTACCTGATTTGTAGATTTTTTTTTTTTAATTGATTTTTTTTTTTTTTAAGAGAAATTGGAAGACATGGTCTAGGGCACTGTAGGCTGGTGGCTTCACAGCTATGGCAACTGAACTTCACTCTAAATAACAGGAGTCATGCTGCTTACATCTGTCTCTAACAGCATACTTAATATGAGACAGGTGCTGCAAAACCAGCTGCTCACAGGAAAGTTTCTCATTTTCTGAATGCTTATCATAAAACTCAATATTTTCTTCAAAGGGTTAAAAACTCTCAGGCATAATCAAAGTCCAACAGACAGCTTTCAATTGGGCTCAGTGGGACAGAACACACTTACTCCAAAAAGGTCCCTGTTTTCCTGAACTAAGAGTCCAAATAGAACTTTTGAACATTTATCTCTTTTGGAATCCCATCTATTAAACAGGAATAATTGTGTCTCTTCACTTAAAAAGAAGTGTCATGAAAATTAATTAATTATTTTTCACTGCTCTGGCTATCACTTTGATGAGCAATATAGATTAGCCCCCAATGGAATAATAATTCTGTCTTCAAAAGGGGGGGGGGGGTTGAACAACATGTTGTAAATAAGGCCTAAGGCCACAGATCGAACAATGAGAAGGAAACAAGCTATTGAACAACTGCTCATTAAATGTGTGTCATCTATTTGTGCATTGAATACAGCAGGAGTTGGTGGAAAAAGTATTACGGACACGTGTAATTGACGACTGTATCATGATGTGTCCACATGGCTGGGCCAAACAAAGGCTGCAGAATTTGTCTTCTGACTGCACTTTCAGTTAACTCATTTCAGTGGAGTTTTTAAGTATAGGTAAGAAAAAATTAGTAAGGACTCAAATATAATGCAGGAACAGAGAGTGAAACAATCTGATTTGACCGTCACAGCAATTTTCGGTGACCTCCTATCTTAGGTATGCAGCTTCTACTTGATATCAAATCCATCATTAGGAACTTGTTCAACAAAAAAGGGCTAGCAAGAATTATTTCAGAAGGAAAAGAAAAGGCTAATTAACTGAAAATACATAGTCCTCAGGCAAGATAAGGAACCACAAGCTCTTCTGACTTAATTCCAACATAGATACCAGCTCCTTTGGCTTTTATTAATCATTACTATAGCAAATCTCTGACAGCCCAGGAGCTTACCCAAGCGGCTCCAAAGCTCCTGTA
>VWZO01011706.1:960223-1031180 GCA_013396975.1 Bucco capensis | reverse complement strand
GCGGGTGGCTGAGTGCAGGTTGGGGGGGGGGGGGGTGGAGGAAGGGAATACAAATAGTGCTGAAGAAATGTTAATCTGACAAAGCCCTGAATGATGAAGGTCATCTTGCAAATGGGAACAAGATGCAAGATAAATTTGCCCATAAAGTCAAAAATCTTCCTGGTCTGAGACACCTGCTGTGGGAAATGGAGGAGAAGAGCACAAAAAGTAAGGCAATTCTCAGACACGCAGGCTTGAAAAGCATTTCAGAAATCCCTGGTTGTGTGATAGAAACCTCTTCACTCCACAGCAGTGGCAACAAAACAGACTCAAGAAAAAAAACACTAGCAGAATATTCTTCCAAACACAACTTTGTTTTGCTGTTTAAATCCACACTTGAACCCACCCTTCATCCAAAAATAGTACATTTCCCCATAGAAGCAAAAGCTAAACTTCTGCAGAAATACACATTAGTTCAGGAGCAGGGAACACTTGACTTTGAGGCAGGAGTGTGGAAGATACTGATGTCAGTCTAAGCACAACAAGAAATCTTGTACTGGTGCAAAGAAAACAGAGGAAACAAAGGAAGAAAAACAGAAAGCAGATCAAAAACAATTCTACCCTCACACGTAACAGATAAAACACAATTAAGTTAATGAAACAAGTTGAACTGAATCTTAGAGTGAATCTGGGAAACACCTAAGACATTTTGTCTATAAACCATGAGTTATAAAGACAATCTTGCTTGCAGATAAGCAAACACACGCAATTAAGTGAGAAAAAAAGCCTGAAATACTTGAACACAACTAAAGGAGAGTGTAACAAGTAGTAAATAAATTTGGATTATAATATGAAAAAGTAACTTCTGCTGAAATAAGCAATATAGTGTATGTTTTGTCACATTTTTGACAGATTTATCAATAACGGTTCCTTTTCCTTCTGCAGTAACATCAGGATTCTTAATGAGAACTGAAAGAATATAAAATGATGATTTTACTATTTCTTTGCTGGAAAACCAGCTACAATAGTAAAGGTTATTTTGAAGCCCAATCTGATTTAAACATCAGAGCTAATACAACAGTTCAGAAAATGGTTGGGTTTTTTTTAACTCTCTGTAACTGTAATTGCAAATTTTCATTTTGGAAACATACGCAAAATTTCCACATGTAGAATAATCAGAAGAGATAAACAAAACATCTTATGTAAAATAAATAGATATCTTACCCTGCAAAGACTTAAAAACATTTCCTATTGCTAGTAAAAACACTCATAAAATTCAGAATGTGAAACAACAGCTGGGAACACTTAGCTACAGGAGAAGTCATCTGGTTTGTAGGTATTTTGCAAGTCAATGCACATAGTGGCAACCATAGGTTTTCATTTCCTTTGTGATAAGCCTTCCACAGAAAGAAAACTCAGCAGTATTTCTGCCATACTTTGGAACCCACTAGGAATTTCATAAATTCCTCTTTGAAAGGTCTAAACCACACTCTAAAGCACAATAGTCAACACAATATGGAAACCACCAAACAACAGATGAAAAGGTTACACCAGTTTAACAACATTAGAGACTGAGATATTACTGGTATTATTAGAGGCCTGGACTGAATTCACACAGAAAAACACTGACAAATCAGTTCTCTCACACACAGCTCTATATGCAAACAAGACTTCTTCCCTTGAGAGATGCTTTTTGTTATTATTGTGCTCTCCAATCAATAGTGTGTTTCAGAATATAAACCAGATATGTCTGCCTGCCCACAGCTGCAAAGGTCAAGCTGATCATGAGATCATCATCAGCATTTTAGGAAGAATGGCTCCATGGATTTAGAGACTCAGCAGATGTAAGAACTGAAAAGTACACTCACAGTAGGCACTGCTCTGCTGAGGCTAGGTGTGCCTATAGCTCACACTAACATTTAGAGAGTTATAATCCAAACCTAGAACCTGTGTTGCTCCCTGCCACATTTTCGTGACCCCTAGGGATTTGGAAAACACACTCAAGTGGTCAGCTGAAATCAACAAATTCCATCAGCAGAAAGGACCAGAGAGACAGCTCTCAGGGCTTCCACAGGAATGTAGGAACCATTATAATTCTCTCTCAGGAAGAAGGAAAGCTGTCTTGATATTTCTTTCACAAAATATAGTGCCCTGTTTGCTGCAATTCCTCCCTAGGTTTGTTGTGCAAAACATTGACTTCTAATTCCTCTTGTCATGCATGTAAGTTTTTCTATCCTATTCTTTCCCCTATAAACTCTTCCCTTCTTCCTCTCATTGCATTTTCTTGTGTTTCCCCTTAGCAATTTCCCTTTTAGCTAAAATGAACCCAAATATATATATGTTTAATAATAACATGCTGTGACTGTTTACCAACCCTCCTGCAGCTTGTTTGTTCTAGGCCTTCTGTTGCCCTGTGTGTGAATCATCCATTTAGGCAGCAAACTCTTAGGAAAAGGACTGCCTGTTGTTCTAAATCCGTACAGTGCCTAGTACATAAAGCCCCATTCTTAATCATAATAACTTCATCAATGCTCTCAGTTTTCTCACTTCTGGATTGTTGGATGCTTGCTTTGTCTGCTTTTACTTCTCTTAAATCCTCCAGATAAAAATTACAACCACCTTTGGACATACACTGAACAGCATGTGCGATAAAGCAGAGCTTTGTGTTTGATGTAGAATCTCTGGAGAAAATCTTTGCTGTAGATCAGCTACTACCAAGTGTTACCCTGTGACTTCTAGCAGCTGAAAGCACACCTACTCTTTACCCTAGGAAAACTTCCCATGTTTTTTAAATTTAAAAAGAATGTTTGCACGAGTTTCATTATGATCAATTCTGATGGCAGTGCAAGGCAGGCTCTCAAAGCACAGCAGTGATCAAAACAGGTCCTGCACGCTCACTCCGCTCATAACATCATCTACAACACTGACCACACATTCCCATCAGGGCCCCTCATACCCTTTTTTCTTAGCTGGTATGTGTAATTCCTGTTAGCATCCACAGCAATTTCAGATGCAGTTTGTGAGGAAAAAGTCAAGCCCTTGCTGCAGAAGCAGGAACTACTGAAATCCAGACACTAGTGAATGGGGTGCAGGAAGAGGAAGGAATGGCCTGTTCCCGCTCCCAGACATTGCAGGCCACTCTGAGTACTGCCTTTGCTAACAAAAGCTTCTTTTCATTAAAGGGGAAAAAACCCTCCCCTTTTATTCTCTAGCCTTTGAGGGGCTTACATCATCACTTCTTCAATTTCAGGATTTTAGTGAAAACAAGTTTTCTACTGGGCTGGTCAAATGACTGTTAAGTGAGAATTCCTGGGAGTGTTTAATCTACACCCTTAATTGATGGTTAGGATACCTTCTAATAATGACTCATCTAACGAAGAAACAAAACCACAGCAGAAACTCTCCCTGCTCCTACAGTATCAATGTTATAATGAACCTGGGCATCTACCCGCCAAGCTGGAGACAAGTCTTGGTCAAAAACCAAGAGAGACTACTTCACCTCATCACCTAGAAAGGAAAATGTACACATCAAGTCAATGAACAGCACAAATAAAATCTGAATATTCATATAGTTTTCTCTGTAAATGTCTTTCTCTGGCCTGGCCCCTTAAGCTCTCTCTGACGTGACACAGGTGCTTTCTCTCCCCACTGTACCACACTACTTAGCAAATGGAGAATATGGATCCTTCAGAATTTAACAAAAGATTTGCTTTGGATTAGAAAATTTAGGTTCACTTTCTGACACAACACAGGTATACAACAGTGCTTATGAATTCAGCCTGATTGCAGGGAAAGTTTTTCATCCTGGCAACACCGTTGCCATAGTGATCCCGGCTGATCAGATATTCTTAGCAACCTCTCATAACTCTCCATTCCCAGCACTCCCCGAGTTCCTCCAAAGCTGAGCTGCATAAGCACATTTCCAAAACCCCAGCTATCCCCAGAACAACAACTAGAGTAGCATGAGCTTATGAACTGAAGTGCCTTCTCTGTAAATACCACGCTTACCACCAGAAACACAATATCACAACACCTATTTTACTCGAACCACACATACCATGTTTGGCAACCGCCTTCAATTCCTGTTGGAGGCTACATGCTGCCACAGCTACCTATGGCTGGGCTTCCCTCTACTATTCCTGTCACTGGAGCAGTGACAATACTAGAGTACTCAGACCCAAAATAAAAATCTGAGTTTTCATGCAAATGCAATTTAGGATAGAGTGATTCACATCTCTACACTCAGGTGATGCTTTATAGACTTTATCTGGGAATGAAAATGGGAATAGTTGAGAATAGCAGTCACAGCAGTGGTAGAGGAGAACTGAAATGTATAGAGTGGCTACTACTTAGAAACCTCTTTGGACCTGCTACCCACTATGAAACCTGGACTTGTTACCACTAGAAGCAATACATAGTGCCAAGAGCAGTGAATTTTACATAACTGACAGAATAGTTGCACCACAGAACCTGATGGACCAACTTCTCTGTACTGGATATGTACTCACTGAACATATAGTTTACCAGACCCGTAAAGAAAAGACTGCATCTCCTCAAAGCATAAACCACATAAAAGTAGACCCTCAATGAGGTCTCTTCTAAGGTAGATAAAAAGTCTGTAAGATACAAACAGAAAATACTACTTTAACTGCATGTTCTGAAATGAAAGAACCAAACTACAAAGAAACCCAATTTAGAAGCCCTTCTCAGCTCTATTTCCAAAGAAAGGTAATTTTTAAGTAAGTATGTTCTCAGTGCCATGGTAGTCTCTTCTAGTACTATAGCAATTGTAAGCTTCAACTAAGATCAGAGTCCAAAAATGCATTCCCACTATGAATTTAGGATAAGAGACTGTCACTAAACAAGGCACTTCAGTGTTTCTAGACAAGAAAGTTCCTGATGAATATCTGGAATTTCTGATTCCCTTCTAAAAAGAAACCTCTGAACACTCCCTGTTGGAATAATAAGCACTGCTAGTTTCACTCCATGAAATTTGCAGTTTGCAAGAAACATAGCAGGAAAAAAAACACCCAAGAGCTTGGCAAATAGCCTGATCTTAACCCCATACTAACATGTACCAAAGGAAACTTTCACCAGCTTTTCAGAATCACATTAGCTTGACCTCAATATACATAAATAAAGTTGAGATTAGGCCTGACATTTCAGCTTTGCTACTTTTTATCAAGTGGAAATTAAGCAGAATTCTGCCAGATGCTTAGCTAATACATAGATTATTTGATAAATATCAGCTAGTGCTTTACTTTTTCATTTCCTGCATATTTCTATTCTGAGAGATGCTCAGAAGATGGAAGACATGGCACTGCAAAGCACCCAGCTATACTGTATTTACTTGGACAGATTTTGCAGTTTCTTTCAAGTGTGCTAAATATAGCTGATTATTTTTCTTTCTAGCCTAGAAAAAGAAAATCACAGCTGACACAGATTTCTTCTCAGCAGTTGCCTGCAAGCCCTTGTTGTAGATCTCCCACAGTGAGGAACAAGCAGCATAGTCCTGTGGCTGCAGGTGCTCTGACCACATACTGGACTACTACCACATGTTGTTTTCTGTTG
This sequence comes from Bucco capensis, assembly GCA_013396975.1. Lineage (NCBI taxonomy): Eukaryota > Metazoa > Chordata > Aves > Piciformes > Bucconidae > Bucco > Bucco capensis. The sequence goes on along the minus strand of VWZO01011706.1, from coordinate 1,025,630 downwards.
CAGTACTAAATACAGATAACAAAAGGGGAACGCTAAACATATCAGTGTTTCCAGTCAGTAAGCAGTGCATATTTGCAATTTAATCCAGAAATAAGAGATTCCACATAGCATATCAGTCATTGGGTCTTAATGTAATCTTAGTCTAGAATCAAAGCAAAGTCTGCATATATTGTGGTATCCAATTTATACACACAAAGCACTTACTAAATTCTTTTTTTTTATTATTTTTAAGACCAAAGAAACAACAACTGACAATCTTTCACAGCTATGTCATTTTGATGGTGCTGAGCCATAACCATCATGTTAGGAATCCTTTTATAAATTTGCTTTGGGCATTTTCGTTCTGAGAAGGTAAAAAGAGACATTTTAAAGATTCCATGGCAAATTCATCTTTTTGAACCGCTTTAATGTGTTTTTAATAAAAAAGCTGAAAATGCCACCATCTACTCAACACGATTTAGCCTCCTTACTAGTAACAATCTCCTTATAAAGCTCTATTTTTCAAAGTGAGGAAATGTTAAAAGTTCTCCATTAGCAGCACATGGTCAACAAACTTACACCACACTGAAAGAAACAGTAATACAAGAGCACTACAATTGCAAATCCATAAGTTCTAACAGTAGGAAAGTTAGAATTACACAGTTTAAATCTGCCCTTTTGTGTCTATCGATATTGCGTATCACAATACCATAGAATATTTTCCCCCCTAGTAATTAGGGGTTGCCTTATCCAATCTCCATTTCTTCACTGTTTTTGGCTCTATTCTTTCCTTTTATCTGTTCTTTAACACAGTGTCTTTGTCCAGCATCAGAGCCACTACATCTTTTCACCTGGTCCATGCATGCCATCCCAGCTACACCCACTCCCTGCCTGCCAGCCCAGTGTACACATACAATCCTCCATCTTCAGGGCAGTTCTCTTCTCCCAGCTCCTCCACAGCTTGAGATCTCTTCATCCACTCCAGATGGTTAGTGAGATTACCTACAGCCTCCTTGACTCTTCTGCCTTAGCAGGTCACTGCCATTAGCAGAGCAAAGCTTTACAGGGCAGCAGAAGGTAGCCCCCTTGCTCCTGACAATATTGGCATATAATGTATGAAGGCTTTTTTCAATAGAAACTCTCCCACAGAAATCATACATGAGGCACCTGAGAATCTCCTCAAGGAAATTTGGAGCTCATTAATATGACTCCCAAGGCTATTTGCACACATGCAGCTCTAAAGCAATCCCTTCCAGTCATAACCATGATGGATTCCATAATTCCTTAGCACCTCAGTGGCAAATTTATCTTTTTATCCATCACAATTAATATGCAGCTTGTGCACGGTGACTTCAAAACATCTGCAAATATCTGAATTGCAAGGGGTCAGTGGAAATAAACTGTGTTGAAAATAAAGCCGTTAAAGTGATTGAAATTTTACAGTGTTAAACAGAAATGAGCCACAGCAACTCTTTCAGAAGCAGAAACTCCAGCCTCCTTTCTCTGGTATAAATCTGACACAACTGAATCTCTATTCAGAGTCTAGATTATTCTAGCAGTTCAGGTGAAGGAAAACTAAGCCTCTGACCTAAGAAAAGGCAAAGGGCATTCTGGCCTAAGTCAAAGGAATGACAGAGGGGTAGAATAAGTCAGACTGGTATCTCACCACCAAGCTCTTAGGAGAGTGCCCAGTCAAATACTGACCATTTCCAAGGACAGAGGTCCATCACCACATCATCAAAAGAGTAACCTTGATTTCTGGAAGCTCCTGACCAAGCAAACAAGGCTTACACAGTCAGGTCTTCCAAGACAGGCATTGCCTCCAGCTTCACTGAAAGGACTGCCCAATAAGTGGGCAGCCCACTTATTTTCATGCAAAAAGAGAAATACTTCCATAAATTTGAGGGAAGATTCTCAAACTTTCAGCAACTCGCATGTAACACAGTGAGGCACAATGTTAAAGGTTATTTGGCTTTTTTTATTTTTTAATAATCCAGCAAACTGAGCTCCTTATGCAATTTAACACTGACTACATGCACAGTGTACATAATCACTGCTGGAAAAAAATTCCAGCTGTAAATATGTTAACAGCAAAGGTCACTAGCAGTTGAAACAATACTGCAAGAGAGCGCCAACTATTGCAGTAATCTCTACACTGTGATGAGAAGATGATGTAAAGGATATGCCTATGTTATTGCAGATCACTGGCCTCACAGCAAGCATCACCCAAGTGCACTCCATGGCCTGTGTTAGATACTAGATCAGATTAACAGCTGCAAAATGCTCTCTTGTAGCCTCAAATTCTGCCAATCGCATTCATGTTTAAAAAAAATAGACAACTAAGTGTGGTCACTAAGTGAAATCCCTCCCAAATCATGTTGATCCCTTTCTGTGTTCAATTATTTTAAATCAGATGCAAATCCCCTTTCTTCACTGTCAGGGTGCAAGCGCCATACTACAAGCAAGCAAAAAATCCTAACAATGTTACCTCTTGCATGAAGAAATATTTTTTATTCTTGCTTTGAGAGGGGAGGAATTGCATACAGAATTTCACTTTGCACAGTAAAATCAGCACCTAATTCTGGGAGCATGTTTAGAGTTTGATCTTGCAAACCTGCATAGCTTTGTGCTTTTACTCTTCGGAGATGCATTTGCAAATTTAGCTCCATCTGTTCTTTGTCAGGAAGAAAGATTTACTTTTTTGAGTTTTATCCCCTACAATCATAAACCTTAAGCTATAATAAAATAAAAGCTGGAGAGCTCAAATTAGTTTCTCCACAGGCATAACTTTGAAAAAATATTTTGAAACTGGAGAGATGCCTGAGATCTTATTCCTGGAAGCTCTATGTTTGCAAGAAAACATTAAATGACCTACTTACTGGATCTTTTGGATGAGAAAATCTCAGATGTTGATGTTAGCCTGTCCCACAGCGCCCGATTAACACTGTTTTCAGAATATACTTCTCCAGAACCAAAGAACTAAAAGGAAGAGATAGGGAACTCCCCAGGTTTTTAAATGTTGGGTCTTTTTTCCCCCGCACATTTTAATTTTTCAAGATGTCAGTTTCTCAGTAACTGTTAAGCCTTGATCTCTAACCCTAAGTAAATAAATAAATAAATACACAAATACAAGGAGATTATTATAAAAATCCTTTTGGGATATGCCCTATATAGCTAGAGAGACCAAGATTTTATACATATTTAGCTGAGTTATTCTAAAAACACTTTGATAATGGATATAAGATAAAATGAACTGAACCACCAGGGCATACTAAAAGGTTCTGTATTTTGCTATCATTCTCATGACACTGCTTGTGAGGTGAACCAGGGCCAGAGTTCGTGAAGAGGGAGCCTCGCAGGGCACCACTTCCAACTAAACAGCACTAAGTCGGGCACAAGAGCAACATCCCCTGCTAACTCCAGGCACTGCTGGGCTGGGCTTCCTGCCCCAGCTAGGGCCCTGCTAGGTTCCTCTCTCTAGTCATCAGCAGCAATAGCTGCTTCCCACAGGAGCTGCCTGGGAACTTGAGGCTCATGGCTATGGCATGGGAGCCGGGAAGGAGCTGGCTGGTACCAAAGACTAATCAAAGCATCAAGTACTATGGCAGAAGCAGGGGTGAAGCAGAGTTAAGAATGGGAAGACTTGTTGGAAGAAAATCAGACAATAAAAATACGCAGGTGGAGTAGCAAGATGTTTACAAAGCAAAAAAGAAGTTTAACAACTAATCCTAAAGAGAGCAGTTATGAAATGACAATGTAGATAGTATCCTCAGGATACCAGCTACACTGTTATTAAACTATAGTTGTATATAAACATTCAAACAACATTTCAGCACTTTAATAATCTTTTTAATCTTCTAGCTCTTAAGACAATACATTAAACAGAACAAAAGTAGATTGCCTTTAGTTTTCTTCATGGGGAAAATCCCATCAGGCAAGCAAAAGCCACATAAATGCTACACTATAAAACACTTTGTAAGGAGAGTAATCAATGGTAGGATTATTGTCATTGTGCTATAACTCAGATGAATTAAAAATCTAACAGCAACTAAAACCTCATGATGGATTTGTTGTTTCTTCACACTAGACTGTTGTTTCTGATTATTTTAATTGGTTAATATTTGCAATACCATATTTAGAGAAATTAGACAATAAATTATATAGCTAATCATGCGGTCTTATGAATCATATAAACATCATACTAACATGTCTAGGAAACTGCCTGCTGTTCTACTTGGAGCTTAAGTAGAAAAAGAATAAAATCTGTCACAAAGCCAGTGACTCTTGATGTTATTTTAATGGTGGTGCTTCATTTAGCTGGCTGCCCTGCAGGCACACCCTGCTGAGACACCAGTGTGCTGCAGGGTTATTGCAGACACTAGAGAACCAACCCAGTGATACAGGGCAGGAAAGGTCTGACTGCTGCATCCCCCAGACAGTGAGGAAGGAGGATCTAAGACCTCCTGGCCCAGCTCTTCAACTCTTTCAGGCCTGGTCCCACACCAAACTGTCAAGCAGAGTCTACCCTTAGTTGATTTTTCTGAGGCCCATTCACTCTAATTACTTAATGCAATAAATCAAAGGTGAAAATAGTTTACTTGTAGGTATTCATTGCAGTAAAGGATGCCATACTTCTGCAAGAGGGGAAGAAAAGATATCTTCTTCCCACCCTGCCCTAAGATTATCACTCTTTTTAATGAGGTGTGTAGAAAATAAGTGTGTAGGACCCTGTTTTCCCTTCCTCAAGTTTCCCCTTCCCACTCTAATTTCTCTCAAAACATTGAAAAGGCTCATTGAAAATACAGTTCTGTGGGTGATTCAGTATATTCAGGTTTGGTTCACATGAGATTTCACTCTAGGTTAAAAGATTTCTCAGTACATTTTCATTTCCCTTGGTATGACATCTACATACTAATAGGGAACTCCTAGGGTTTTTTAAGATGACAGAGATTCACATTAATGTTATTCCTTTCATTTTGATGTATTCTTTCCACTAAGTTGCTGCAGGGAATGCAAAGAAGAAAATGCTGTTACAAAACAGGGCAAATTTTTGCTATCACTGAAAGAGTAGCTCCTGAGACAGAGGGAGGAATTCTCCAGCATGTACTCCCCTCAAACTGAACTGATCCTTAGCAGTGTCAGTTGTCAGGGGATGGCTTCTTTTGTTACATGTCAATAACCTGAAAACTGATCTAGCTGGTACTTTGTCTAACAATTTGCAGCTAAATCTTTGCCAGTTAAAGTTTGCCTTATTAAAAGATAGACATAGGAAACTCCCTACTCTGGAGTATGTATCAACAGCCAAATACCAAGAGTCCCAGCATGTTTCCAAGTCAGTCTGAAACACAGCAAAAAGAATGGGCTTATACAAACTTATTTAGCCAGAGAATTAGGTAAACTAAGTGTAGTTATGACTTTAGTTTGCTCAAGCTTCCCAGAAATTAGTAGTTACTTTGGAATGATATCTTAATTAAATATTAAAATAAAAATATAACTATTCTACAAGTATGAAGAGACACTTGCCTCTTCCTCTATTTCAAGAGGCTCACAACCCTAAGAATTCTAAAAAGGAAAATAAAATGACAAACATCAGTGCAAAGTCAGTGAGGTAAAGCTCAAAAAAATCCAGAGCAACAAAAGCCTTGGGAACATCAATAATGCATAGTTAATACCACAATTCAAAGGCCTGTCAGAAGCCTTGCAAGCCCAAGTTAATTTTCAGAAACAATAAAATGAGAAGAGCAGCAGGCTTCTTTGTAGTGACAATAAACCCATAAAATAGCAACACCTAAGTCAAAAAGGTACAGCATAGGCAAAAGTAAGTAGCCTGACTATATTTCACATTGGAAAATACAAGACTAACTAGTAAAAAAAGTTTTTATGCAATGCCATTACAAATGATCTAATACTATTTATAATTATCAGAAATGTTTTACATTTCTCCCCAACCTGCTATGCCCCTTAACTTACATGGCCAGTTCTGAGGCTGAAAGCGTGGGCTTATCTGTACAGAAAGCACAGAGTAGCTCACAGAAGCTCCAGAGAGGAGTTTTTAAGTAAGCCCCAAAGTGGGACAACTCAACAGGCAGAAGGAGCAAACCTCTCCTCAGCTTTTATCCAGTCTGCTTTGTGCAATTCAGCTTTTCAAGGCGTACACCATGCTCGCATAGGGCCAGGGAAACACAAGGTGCCTGTAAACAGGAGCTGGTCTGGTACAGCCTGCAGGTAACAGAGATGAGCTACATGCCACAGCTTTAAGGCAGAAGAAATTCTAGAAGCTTATCAGAAAATGTCTGCCTTCCTCCTGGGTGAGAAAACTGGTATGTCATAGCTTTGCACAGAGCTTGGAAGGCTCCCCTGTTCATTACCCTGAGACTAAGAAACTAGTAGAACCCAACCTCCTGAAAGCCTGGAGAAGCAAGAACATGATTCTTTTTTACATTTCCTTGTACAGCAACTGACTTAAACTGGTTTGGTGAGATGACAATGTAGCAGAGGACTATTAGGCTTCAAGCAGATTTTCTGAACAAACAAAAATCTTACTTATTGCAGAAACACTCCTGATGCATTTTCTGCCAGTTGAGAGATGGCCTTGCAAAATCAAAAATGAGTAGACAAGATGTGACAGTATGTTTTTTCTGTCATTTTAATTAACACTAAAAATATCGAACCATATTAATCAAACAATATGTCACAATTTGAGATCAAAGATATTTGTATTATTTGTAGGCAAGCTTAGTATTTGGTCTGTTCTGCATGTCAGACCTAATGCTGAAGATGATGCATTGTTATAAATCACTCAGAGTAGATACATTCAGATAAAAAAATCATTAGTAACTACTGGGTTGTAATGCAATGCCTTGTCTTTCTCCTTATTGAATATGTGCCAGTGCACATATTGTATTGACATTTGAAATGAATGGCAGCTAGGGACTTAAATAACTTCAAAAACCGGACTCAAATGCCATAGGGAGATGCTTTATGATGCACTGAGATTGAGAAGTCTAACAGAAAGGCACATTTATTATACTTTCTTCTCAAATTCTTCATTTATCCAACAAAAGGGTAAAGACAAAATATCAAAAAGCAATTTATATGTGCTTTATACATTAGTATTGGAGCACACACTAGAACTGTGTCACACATTAATTCAATAAATGTTTACCATAAAGCAGGGGGATGTAGTAGAGTAGTCAGAACTGATAGACTTCAATCTAGCTATTCCGTGCTGCTTTTAACAAGTCTTTTTCTCCGGACTGACAAACTTGGGCTCAATTTTCACATATTAGACTGTGGTACTACTCCAAATGGAAGCAAAGAGAGAGCTCCCTGACCTCATATTTGCTTTCTTCTAGTCACCTCATGGCACAGCTAAGTTCACAGCAATAAGTGTCTCATTAAAATCTAGCTAAATCAAGCAAAGCTAAGCGCTTTCTACTGATTGAATTTTTCCCAGGGCTGACAGATTGCTTAACAGAGCTGCATTTTAATACTGACACTATCATACCATTTTGTTCTTTAAGCATCTGAAAAGTGCAAGAGGTAGCTTTTATAGCAGGAAAAGTCAGTCATAATATTACAAGTAGATTCTCCCATACGTGCAATTGTTTGTTCTGTATTTCCATTTCAATACATATATACTTACTTATGGTGTGTACTTCAATTTAAAAGCATACAACTCTGTTAAAGTGTTAGAACAGGGAATTCAACCTAATGCCATATTCTTTGCAACTCACACTCTAAGTCACTTTTTGGCACGAATACAAACCACTAGGATTCATTTCCCTCAGAACTAGAGTTACCAGAGAGACTGAGTAAGGTTTTTTGTTTGCTATACACAATCGGTGCTAGTTATGGAAAATGACAAGTTATTTCAGAGATTCCCAGTCCTTTAAGATAAAAAATTAAGACTATGTTCATTTTACAGACCCACAGAGATGAGAAGCTGGTTGACAAAGGCTCTCTCTCTCATGAGGGACAAACATGTACAATCAAACCCCTTCTGCCTTCCCCTCACATCCACAAACTGAACTTGGCAAACCACAAAACTAATGTAACTCATGGTCACAGGCTCTTCCATTTGTGATCACGGACTGGAACCATGAGCTGTCAACCTGACTATTTACAATGCAAGATAGAATCTCATTAAATTGTAACATCAGCATACTTTTTTTCTTAAATGCATCAGTCTATGAACACTGACACTGTGAAGTTTCATGGATCATCAATTTAATTGCAAAATAAAGAGGTATTTTTCCACCTTTAAAAATAGAACCAATTTGCAAGATTGAGTTTTAATAAATTGTCTCTATGATGACACAAGTTTCCTACTAACAAATAACTGACCTGTTGGACCACATGCAATTTTTATTTCTCCCACTCAATCGTTTTCAGCAGATACCTAAACTGAAGCTAAATAACACAAGGAAGGCTTCCAGCTAGGTCTCCAGATAGCTTTACAGTAACAGAGTCTACAGGATGAGGGGTTCATTCCATTGCAGGACAAGCATCATTCTCTGAAGAGACCAGTGACAAAAATTCTAGGAAACATAAGAACTGCTAGGAATAACAGCCAATACTTCTATCAAAGATTAATTGATAAAAAGTTCAGGGTAGGTCTCTGAAATGTGTTTTTAATCACCTTATTTATACTCTAATAGTATAATTGCTCTCCATAGGAAGAGTGAAAAAAACAGAAACCTGTCAAAATACTTCTCATAAGTAATCTTGCAGGACCAGAAATGAACATAAAAGTCATGAAACAGCAAGTGTAAAGAGGACACAAGCTACAAAGGCAGATTAGCTATTTTGATTCTATATCTAGAGGATCTGAATCATTAGCATATGAAGATTAGAAATTGCTTTGCTACAGCAGTGGCTCTAGCCTCTTCTTTAATTATTATTTTTAAAGTCAAGTTCTAACTGGTCCCTGAGCGATCAGCTGCAAGTGAAAATACAAAGTAATAAAAAAGAAACTGCTGCTAATAATACTGGAATACATTGAGGATTGTTGCAGTTAACTGACCCATTAGTCCCGTTACAAAGTGAGGAAACCAACAAAGCCAAAACACCACCACTTAGGCGTTACTGCATTTAGTTTTTATCATCAGGAGAAAGATTATTTATGCAACATTAATAAGAAACTTGGTCTTTATGTGAAATGCTGCAAGGGAATTTCTTTTGTGCCACTGCTGTAGTAGAATATTTATGAGCATTGGGAATCAGAGCAGTCAGAATTACAACAAACAGAGGTCACAGAGAGTTGTATTGCAAGGTTACATTGGTTGGGTTTTTCTTTCTCTTTGGTCTTTATTGAATGCATGCAACCATGAACCTTTTCAGATATTTTTATCGTCCTGTACAAAAAAGAAATGTTGTGATTTTTTTGGAGGTGACCTGGACATCTGTATGCCCTGCAATATCCATTTCTATTTCTTTTTCATAAGTACCTTCATTTGGACTAGTTTCCCAATGTGCAGGCAGACTCCACTGCTCAAATGGATGTCTTCAACTACAAAACTGCCCGAAGCTAAAACTCAAGGCTGAAGTATGACAAAAAGATCATACTGTGCTGGACACATTAGAAACTTATAAAGAGGTTATAAGTAGTCACTCCCAGTAGTCACAGGGAGACTGTTCTAACATACTTTTTGATTCTTTATAGTGTTACTGAAAACTTGCAAACAGCAACCAAAGCAAGAAGCTTCCTGCCTCAGGTCAAACCTGCATAGTATTAAAATCCATTCCTGCATACAACAAGAAAACACCCTGACCTTCAGCAACTCACCCATAAATTAGAGCAGGATCCTTCTACTACTTAATTGGCGAGAAAATGCAGAGTTTTACATTAATACTGGAAAATACACCCTTCTTTTGTCCTTTTTTTGTATACACACAAATGACCCAATTTAGTACAGCACTGAGGGAATCTCCTGAGACAGGCAAAGTTCAAGAAAATATTCATAGGAGAAAAGGTATGTCATTATCCCCAGGCACTGCCTACTAGGCTGTAATTAGAAAAATACTTTCTTTTTTTTTTAAACAGATGGGTCTCCTGGCCTCTTTCCAGTTTACACTTCACGTTTTCTATTATGGAAATCTAAACTGTGAATGAAGGAAAGAAAATAAAATGTTTCCAAGTGTACCTTTGGACACATCCAACTCTCATGTGTACCGTAAGCACATGCAATTTTTCAGTAGCTCAATAAATTGCCAATTGGCTACAGGATCACCTACACAAGGACAGATGGATCAAAACTCCTTCTGCAATGTAGATACAGGGTCTTTATTCTCTCACAAGCTTGAGATCTCTTTCTAATTATGCCAAGATAAGCAACTGCCATAAGAAACACAACTACAAACACAGTCTTTGTCAGCAACCTTAGCAGGAAAACAAGAACTGAGTGGCCTGTTCTCCAACTTCTTTAATAGTTTTGCCAAGTCAAAGCTAGCTAGGAGGCTGGTACCAGTGCTGTCTGCTGTCTTAGTGGATAGAAACCTTCATAGTGGTTCAATTTACCTTAATCACAGTTATTTTCTCCCTTAGTCCCACCTAACAAATCCATAGAGAAAACAGGAGTTTTGTTCTGGCTAGAAAATAGCTAGGTAGCAAAATAAAATTACAATGCATGTGGAGGAACAGCTAAGAATGAAAGATATCACACCAATAATTTGTGAAGACCAGAACATTCTATGATTCTATAACTTTTAGGAACATAATAGCAGGCACAGCAGGAAAAGTAGCATCATAAACCTTTCTGTGCTGTTCCAGCAGCTTTTCCCCAGTGACTTCCCTTTCTCTTCTGAGAAGAGCTGAAATCCTGCATGAAAACACTGTTCAGATCCCAGAGTCACACACTGCTTGGTCTCTCTGCAGCTAGCAGGTTGTCAATTAATAGGAACTGTGGAGGTGATCCAAGAGATTGGGATATGTCTGCTGGGAACTCCCCAGAGCCCATCAGACTCATTTCACACAGAGTACTGAAGAATTATCAGATGGTGTCAATTTTCACTTACTGTTACAGCTGAACAAATAACGAGAAAAATGATAAGCAAACATCCCAGTGACTTCTACATGATTTTGCTCCAACTGTGTTCCCACATTTTCTATTTGATTATCATGGATGTTTTATGGAAAGACTTTGCTCTCAGTATTCTCTCAGGACCACAGAGTAAATCTTAATACTAATACCAATTCTCAGGGAAGAAAAAATATGCATAGAATTATTATAAACAGCAAACAAGTTTGTCAAAATTGCAGTCTGTTTGCAGACAATCTGCAATCAAGAAAGCAAGCTAATTCATCAAGCAAATTGTTACTTAAAATTGTCTTCCTCAGCTATAATCACTCATATAACCAAGGCACTTGGAAACTGAGGTAAGCGACTTCAAGTCCTAGCATTGATTCCCTGTTTTTTCCACTTCTCCAAAAATGTAAATTTAATTTAGGAACTCTGTATGTGGAATGAGTACCAAAAAGCATGGGATCTCTAGTAATAAAGAACTTCAGCATTCCTTAAGAGGATGTATTCAGAGTGGCTTTAGCACTGTCATATTTATTTAGATTCAGTCATAGCTTACACAAACATGGCTACTACCTACCAGACACCTACTCCCTTTTGGATGCTGAAAAAACTGCTGGATTAATTTAGAAGGAAGATCAGTCATTTTGGCAGAACCATTTCTGTCTGGTATGTCATTAATTTACTTGGAAAAAAATGATTTGCTCCCTATTCGCCTACAAGCTCTTCTGTCTGCACCATGCATCCTCAGAGAAAAGATAGCTAGAGGTTAAAATTAGCAATGAACGCAGATGCCATTGTCTCTTCCCATACCTCCTCCCACAGCAGGCATCTTGCATTCAAACTGAGTGGGATTGAAAAAAAAAACCACAAACCTAAAGATCATTTAAACAAAACAAAAAAAAAAAAAAGAGGCAAGCAAAAATAATCCCTCTTTAAAATGAGTGATACATGAGGCTTTTCTGGTCAGTGGCTACTTTACATATCATTTCCTAACCAGTAATTGCAATATGTAATTAGCATCTTAAGGTTGTACTCCCCAACACAATGCCAGTATTAAATTTCATTACCTCAATACCAGAAAATCATGATACTATGACAATGAAGATTTCAAATATTAGACTTGGAAGAAAACAGGGAATCTTCTGAATAGACAGTTTCCAGGGTAACATATGCTGTAAACATGAACGTCAGCACTGACTTCAGCTCAGCTGCCACAGGAAAAGAAAAAAGCAACTGTTTTTCTTCCTGGCACATACTGAGCAGAACTGAAACATCCTCATATATTGGAGGTGTACTTACACCTTTTCAAAATATCATTTAAGGAAAAAGAAAAACAATTCCTATAGTGACATCTTCAAACAATTTTCAGAGATCTATGTACAGCCTGACAGAACAGGGACCAGTGAATTCCAGCATCTTGCAAAAAAATTCTGTTCAGATGGTCTCCTACATGCAGCCAGACAGAAAACAATACTTGGATTTAGGACATCCCTCTGTTATGTGCAGTTCTTAGCCATCTCAAACTTGATCAGTGGAACAGTTCTGGATGCAAACAAAATTATGCTCTGACCCATAATTTGCAACTTAGTTATGTTACACCATGAGTTACTTGGGAAATGAGAAAAATACCTAAATTTTAGATGTATGTGTAGAAAGAAGAATGGCATTACTGTTGTGATGAAACCAATTCTACATGATAAAGCTCTTGTATTTTTGCCTAATATCCTCTTTCTACACAGAGGTTTTATCCTCCTTTTCTTACCTCCTAACTGGAGATACTAGCTGGCAGGCAGCACAGAATAAAATCAAGATGAACGTTTGCAAAGTGTGTCAGGATCCTTAATAGTGCAAAATATGAGTAAATTAATCCTTCTATCAAATAGCTGACAGCATCATTAAAGATCAGGGTCTCTGCACACACAGGGCCCACCTCTTGAAAAATTACTAAGCCATTTTCTGTTCCCAACCAGAAATGAAGAAAAATTAAGTCTATGTTGCCCTTGAATAGCTCTAATAAGCAGATCTTTCCTTACCCAGCAGTACTTGAGACACTACTAGGGTAGGGGGAGGAAAAAAATTATCTTTATTAGAGGAAATTTACTTTAATAAGAACAAAGCAAGCAAGGAAGCTTCTGATCACAAGGTTTACTCAGAAATTGAGAAAACTAACAACACAATCTCTAATAGAGTTGTTCGTTAGTATTTCCTTATTAGTGATTTTTAATTACAAATTAAATCTATAGAGTGTTCTGTATTTTCTGTAAGCCTCCAGTACCTTCAACTAAATGCATTCATAAAGGTTTCAATTCAAATCCAGCAATATTGCCTATTCATAACTAAAAAAAGCAAGTGAAAGATTCAGTGTTCTTGGACAGCATCACTTCCTAGCACCAATTTGCTTCTTACAGTATCCAGCAGGTTATCTACCTCTTATACAAAGGCAGCGAGCAGCACTGGCTCTTGGAGGATTCACCCTTAGCAAGGGACAACACGTAGCTATACTGGCCATGCCCAGCCCAGAGACTGAATTACTCCATGCTGAAAGATCACACTTCTCTGGCCCACCAATCTCCACAGCTGCCCATTGAGGAAAGGGCTGGGGTTCCACAAAAGCTCATCTCATCTTATCAGCACGGAGTGAAGGATTTGTTCCAGCATTTTTCATGCCTGCAGTAGCTTTACCAGCAAAACCAATGGCCATGACATCAAACTAGTCAGGAGACCCCTGCCCTTGCCCAGTCCACTCTTCAGGCATGCAGACTGCTAGAGGGTAGGGTGACTGCAACTAAACATTCCCTCTAAATACAGCTACCAAGTTAACCTCACTAGGACAGCATTATACTCCAACACTGCAATTGTCTGGCAGTAAGAAGAGCCGTTTGAGTACAATGGTGTCACATTTACTGTCCACCATGGCAAGAAATGAAATATAAAATGTCTGAAATACAGACTTGTAGATCTTAGTGCTGATATCATATTAATATTTGTCGAACTGGCTTGATTACACAAAAAGTAGCGTGAAAAGTTTAAAAAAGAAAAGAAAAACCAAAACCCCACAACCCACAAAAAAAACAAGCCCACAATGGCCCTGGTTGAAGTTCACGGGAATTTTACTGCTAACCTAAACAAAGTAGGACCAGACTTCATATTATTTGCAATATTTATCCTTGTGATAATCTGAGTGATGTTGCAGAGAGTCAGGAATCAAAAGCCAACAATTTCCTAGAAAACAATGTTACTGGCTTAGGAACAACTCCAAATCATTAGAAATTAAGAATCTGGAATAAGAAGTCTATTTTTTTTTTTATTCAAGAGGCTGAGATTACTAAGAAAGAACTGTGTTTGATTTGGACAGGCTAGAAATAGCATCAGATTAGGAATAAAATGTTTTCTTTTCAATTAAAGACTAGAACTGAATAAAACTTGATTACTTCTGAAATCATGTATAGCTCTATACTATGCTCAGATTTGAGCTAGTAGAGCCTCAAAGAGGTATCCTCAGCTGGCTGAGGGTTAATACAACAAAGGATTCCAGAAGCATTAGTATCAATGTAGAGAGAAGGTTCTAAAGCAGTTGCTCTCTGAAAGTAAAAAGGGTAATGAAATTACACAGCTCCTTTCTTCCCCTGCTGTCAGCACATCCTCAGTTAGCTGCAGACTCATTACCGCTGCTTTTGACAGCTGCAGTACATCTACAGCTCAAAATACTGTAGTGAAAATTCCCACCCATGTGGCTGAAGAGACACTAGATCTCTACAACACCAAACACTGACTTACTTCAAATAAATGCTAAGATTTGCCATTAACTGAAATATCTGGATCTCTGGAAAATATTGCAAGTTCACAGGATATGGAATGACCACTGGGACACCTTAACAACCAAGAGAACTCAGGTGCAGCATCATTACACACAAGGCCTCCTAATGAATGTCTGAAACTGCCCAGAAGAGCATATGACACAATTTTCAACCTTGTCAATCAATCCAGGAGTCACATTTGAGAAAACAGCAAGCCATTTTGTTGACCTTCCCTCACACAGATGGAAAAGAGGAGTGCTTGTTCTAAAACATAAGGGAATAGGTTTGCACTCTAATAGCTGATGGCAGCTGTGTTTGCTGTGGGCACTCTCCCATTGACCTTCTTTCATTTATTATCCAGAGCTTACATTACTCAAAGGTGCACATTAGATTGCAAGTTTACTGTTTACTGCTGGAATGAAGACATGGGCTTAACTGGGATGCAGTGACCCACACACTCAAGGAAACATTATAGTGATAAAGATTTGAAAGAGATTCTAACAAATGCAGACCTAGATACCACAGCAAATCTTTAAGGATTCCAAAGTATGAATTAGACTCTTTTTTATTTAAGGATAAGGTATATAGTTAGCTTAAGGACCTACACTATCTTCCTCTTCAACTCCCCTCATGTAATGCATTGGTATACAGGATGAACCTTGGTCATTTTTCTCACTATTTCAGGTAGAAAGCCATAGGTTGACATTTTTCTATCTTTCCCTGACTTTTTTTCCGATCTTCCTTTTCCTTGTATCTTACCCTCAACTCTTCCCCCACTCCACCCTTCTTCCCTCCTCCATTTTTGGTGTTACTGTCTTTTCTGTGATCTGGTCATTTCCTAGTCCCATGCAGCTTTAATGTAGGTATCCACTTGTCACAACTTGCTTTGCCAAAAAGCTGTACTGAAGCAAGCTTGTTCCTTCATGCACATGCAAATACCTCTGCAAGAGTTAATCATGAAGGAAGGTTCAATGATACAGACTAAGCAAAAATGGCCATTTATCTTCTGCTCCAGCAATAACTTGATGAGCAGCCCAGTGCATAGATGAGAGGAAATGAGCAGCAGTTTGAACTCATCTGTCGGCAGAGCTTTCTACATCAGACACAAGCAGTCCTTTAAAGATTTCTTGCATCATTTCTTATTGACAGCAAGAATATACTCTACAATTACCATTGTCAGTGAAAAAACCTGAACAGACAGCAAAAGTTTGCTCTGTTTTAGCATCGCCTTATCCAAAAACTCCTGGCAAATGTTTCATTCTGCAATTGATGCAAAGCGTTGTTACCAGGATGTTAAACAGGCATCTCTTTCTTAACAACACAAGTCTCACTTCAGTTCACCCTAAGAGCAGCAACCATCTTGTTTTGCAGATCACAGGCACTTCGGCAAAAACAGACCATGCCCTCCTCTGACCTTTTGATTTTCTATGCACAAAAACGCATCTGTGATCCAGCCTCTCTGAGAGAGGGAACGAAAACATCCTCAGATGCACTCAGTGCCTTCTGTTCCTTATGGGAGAGAGGCAGCAGAATCCGATTATGCTTATCTGTACAGCAAACAATACAAAAGACTGTCTTACATAGAGCCAGAAAAGTTAAATACAAGTCTTCTGTACATGAGCTTGCACTCAGTTTCCTGGAGACAGAGCATCAGAAGCTCATCAATGCTTCTTCTACCACCTCTGCTTCTTAAACCAAAACTTAATCCAGAAATAGTTTGTAGAATCTGATTGTAATATAGGGTTTTTTTCCTGTAATACAGAAACTTTTTCCATAGCTCTGATAAGAACATTAGGTACACAAAATAATAAAATTACTGTTTCTATTTAATTGAATTGACTTAGTTAGGACTTAGTTTTACATTAAAAACAAAAAAGTAAAACGGCCCTTCGGAGTTTCAGGCCATGAAAGCATTTGACACATCCTGTAGCTCCAGACAGAAACTACATTCAATCCTGATGTTATTTTAGTACCTAAAAGTCAGATGTTACATCAGAAGTAATGGTGACCCCTTATCTGTTGAAAATGCACCTTCACAAAGGAAGATTTAATCTGGTCTAACAGAAAATGTCAAAGCTTGACTAAATGTCAAGATTTCATTGCACTTTAAAACAGTGTCCTGAAAAATAGCTGCAAGAGACAATTTTAAAATATACTGATACTACACTAAAAAAAATACAAAACAACAACAAAAACAGTAAAGAGATCCCAAACATAATGTGATTAAAATCCAGGTGCTGACATAGGGAATCAAGAAGTCATTTACATTTTGTGACAACTTCAATCTCATTGCAATTCTTAAGAACAGCATTTAAAAATAAAATTTACTAGTAATGACCAGAAAACATACAAGGTTGTTGCCTAGTAAACTGTAATAAAAAAAGCCACAAAAAGTTGCTCAGGTACCTGAACTCAGCAGTCAGCCAGCTTCAGGACCCCCAGCAATTTTTACCATAGTGTAAGAGACGAGGCTAATCCCTTTTCTAGCCTTTAACATCAAGGTCCTTAAGTTGTATGAAGATATATACCATTTGCCTCTCTAAGTTTGAAGAGCCTATTTTGCACTATTTATAAATTTGAGCAAAAACCAATGCAGTTGGGAACCTGCTATCCACCATCCTACACATATTTACAGACACTTATTTCTCCTACAACTCTAAGTTCACATTCTTTAACCCCATAAACTCTAGGTGAGGAACAGATTCAGATAAAAGGAATTTGCTACTGGTGTAGCTTCTAAGCTGTGCCAGAAGAGGTGAAGAAGAAACTGGTATATAATGATACAAGCTTCCTTGTGAATCTCAGATTCTGTCAAGTTTCAAGAATCTGACTGTCCTAGCTGAAAGTACCTGTTCGGAATACCACCAGAAGTTTTCTCTATTCCCCTCTACCATGAGCTTTACTAGAGGATTAATGTGTCATTCAGCTACAATTTAAGTTGCAGAATATTTCTTGCATTTTTAGAAAGAATATTTACTAGTAGTATCCCAAAGTAGCTGATATTTTCTATTGCCCTCTGCCTGAATAGAGTTCCTGATGGAACAGGAGGAGCTAAAGTCAGTGTTTGGGCCATATAATAAGTGATAAATGCCAACAGGATAAACATTCAGGGGCACACTTTCTAGAGCTCACCAAATAGAAACCTTTGGAACAAATCAATACACTTTAAGCAGTCAATACTTCTACAATTGCTTATAGTCCCTATTAAAGTGTTCCGAGGTTTAAATTAGTCCTCAAATTCTGCATTTCACAATGCAGTACACAGATATCTTCTTCAGTTTGTGATTCATGAGCTTTTAAGCTAATCGACATCAGACTGAGCTACTCTGTGCCAGATAAATGGCTTATGTCTTAGCTTTCAAAATGATGAAACTTACTGTTCATTTTCCTACAGAAGACGTTTTCCTTGTATTATTTAAACAAAGCTTTGCATTCAGGAATTCAGAAGAGGAATTGACATTTCCTTTTGGCACTGCTTCTTTAAAACACTGCATAATCAAATGTCATCTCTAATGTAAGTTCCTTAGTGCAACATATTACTGCATTGCAACTGTGTGGTGGAAAGATAGATGAGCAGAAGGCGGCAACCAAGCATCAACTCCAAATCTGTATACATTTTATTTGTCACAAAACACACAAACAGGTCATACACCTCCATTGAAAACACAATCTGATTTAGACATTATTTCTATGGCCACAGTGCTCTTGAGTACAAGTAGATGTAACAAAAGTACCTTTCTCCTTGGATAGCTGGCATAAGTACAAGACTTTCCTAACCATTTCAGTATGCTGCCTACGTGGTTCCCTACACCTACCAGAAAGTAATGAAAACAGGTTTTCTGTGCAGTTTGTCAGAACGAAAAATACTGTAAGTTTAAGCACCTCCAGCTGAAAAGCCAAATTTTAAGCACCCATCTTATACAACAATATTCTCCACTTCTAAAATGCTCTCTTGAGCACTGGTGTAAAGCATATGGAAAACTTCATTTTCCTCCTTCCATATTTTGGATTAACACTAAAGTGTTAATCAGGCAACCACAGAGAAATTAAGCTCATTTGAAGTTTGTAGTCAAATTCTGTAAACATCAGTCCATTAGTACCCAAAACTATCACTTCATACTGCTTCACAGACAGTCTTCTCAAAGCCATAAGGGTTATCTTACATTCTCTTTTTTATTAGAAATATGTCCTGATTTACAACCTTAATGCAATAGCAGACAACAAGTATTACTAATTAGTTTTTGGAAAGGAGAGAGGGTGCCCCCCAAACCAGCAGGATGAAGCAGCGAGGGGGACGGAATGACGGATGGTCCGACCCCGCCCGGCGCCTCCCGAGTGGCAGGGAACCGCGCCGGGCCGGGAGAACAGAAAGAGGGAGGAAGGCAAGACCTCCCTCTTTCGGCCAAAGATACACGCAGCAAGCACAGCCGCCACGCTGCCTTCCAAGGGACGAGGATTTGAAGGCAGCTAGTATTCCATCCCGCCCCCACCGTGGTTCTGACGTAGACAAATACCACAGGATAAAATATTTGGGGGGAAAGGTGGAATAAACCATTTTTACCAGTGGCTGATGTGCAACGTTTCAAAGAGGCAAGATGTTACAGTGCCAACACTGAAAGGTTCAGAACACTTGATATTATTATTCTGAAGCTCTGCATAGGTTTGCTGGTTCTAAAGCTCTCAAAATAAAGCTTCTTAACGTAATCACAGCAGCTGAACAGTACTCTCCCCGTTGCCAGAGCCCATACCTGCCCACACACTGCCATGGCTCAGCGCCAGCTCCAAACCTTCAAGGTTTTAAGCTACTCAAGTCTTCCCCAAGAAACCATACAAAATTAAACCTCACAAGAAGCAGTTGTTTAGGTTTAAGCACTGATGTTGGAAGCACCAGGAGCTGAAACCCCAGCACAGTGTATCTGAGTCGCACACATTTATTCCCCTCTGGACATACACCACGGTAACCACACATCAACCAGCCAGTATCACTGAGGACAGGGAGGGCACATGAAAGCAGCCTGATTAAAAGGGGCAGTGGTAGTGGTTACTACCTCAACAGCAAACAGAGGGGAACCAAGAAGCAAAGCGTAAGTGAAATTCTCCCTGGCTCACTTAGCAGGGACGACAGACAGGGTCTGGCAGGTCTCCATCCTTGCAATCCATCTCCTGAGTCTGGACACTGATCCACATTGGGCAGCAACATGTCTGTACAGTGATTATAAAAGTGCTAAGTAAATATTTCTGGCAACAGCTCTAATGGCCTGCAAGTACATCAGCACACCAGCACTGCCAGGTGGCAATCTATGTGAATACCAAGCTATAAATACCTCTGGCAGGCTTTGGTCACTGCTCATCCACCCCAAAAAGGATCCCAGGATCACATCCATTGCTAGACAAAGCATTTGTGACTGTGAAAGATCAGCTTTTACAAAAAATGAAGCACATGGGAATAGTCAAAATACCTAACACGCTAAAAAGCCCTCCAGACTTAAATGCAATGTTAGGAAAAGTTATTGAAGTGACAAAGTGAACAAGACCCTCAATTAAGATTTCAAACTACTAAATATCTAAGGGCATTGGTGCCTAGCTACCTAATGTACCTGAAAGAAATCTTTAAAACAGCATTTTAATATTGATGCAGAGTTTATAGGGTGACCATTTAAATACCACAAGTCATCCAGAGCAAGCATCAGAGGGAAAACAAACACAAATAAAAGCCATAGTTAGGTATTCATATGTACACATTCTGCTAAAATATTGAAAAAATCTCTTCGCAGCTACAACTGCAGCTTGCTCAAACACTAACCCAAAAATAGATGTCCACATGCATGCATGTATCCAGCCACAGAAGCACTCTGAGGACAGCCTCAAAAACAATCAAAAAACCCAACAAAAAATAAACTCATAAACCAGGAAGGTCTGACAAGTACACATATTATTCATATAAATAGGCAACTTCAAGACCATGTTCTCGTCACACAGCTAAAAATCTCTTCAAATAGCACGTGCTTCTTTCCAGTGAGATTAAGGAGTTAAAGAAATAATCACGGCACAATGATCCCCTCACCAAAACAAAGTTATTGGTAGTCACTTTCTGAATAAAAATCTGGTTTGCTTACATATTAGTAACTTATTACTGAGCAAAATGAAGTAACTAAAATGAAAACCAGGAAACGAACTATTAACTAAATATTGGATACTCTGAAAAAATCATTAAAGGGTAAGCTACATAGCATAGCAACCAACACTTATTAATCTCTTAATAATCAGTGTTTCTATATAACTTAGGTTCACTATTACCACAGCTACAGCTTCTTGACTGGTTACCAGATAAAGAAAATTATTCAGAAGCTATTTCTTGCCCTTGTGTGTTCTCTGGCTTAGTGACTACATTATAGGACCCCAGCTCTTCAACAGGCTGGCAAGGGACCATCATTCCCACTTAACCTTCATTCCAGAGCACTGGCCTTTATCAGAGAAATGCTGCACTTCAGTCACATATAAATAACTCTGCTTCCCCTTGAAACATGGACTTGGACACAGTCAGGGCATTAACTGCAGTTGTTACATGCTCTAGTTGCCTTAATATGAGAGTCCAGCCTAAGGGAAATCGTGACTAAAGATACATTTTGTTCTTTGGTGGGTGGTAACTATAAAGTAGATTAAACAGCACAAACTAATTAAAACAAAATGAAAAAGAGTAAGAAATGTATGAAAGACATTTCCTTTAAAAAAACCCCCAAACTTCTAAAAATTATTTTTATTAATTCTGTGTCCATATCACTTCAGTAAATTGAAACTGACTTACATGCCATGAAAAGATTGTCCCACACCTAAAAAGAAACGTCTTAATCATCAACCACCTTCCCCCAAACCTTGAAAATCCATCATTTTCAAGCTGATTTTATACCTATGATGTAACAAAATAAACTGACATATGCATTTGGAGAAAACAGCTCATCTTTGACAGCATATCCCAAAGACTGATAGCATAAGTTTTAAAGGGACAGTAGTGGGAGAACTTTCAAAACATTTATACTCAGATGTGTGAAAGTAAATGAAACTTCATTTTAGCTGAGCGCATACTTTCAGATCAACATAGTACTTATACAAATACATGGACTTGTATTTTACTGTATCTACAGCCTTTGAAGGGTACTGTCACATATCACTCAAATTCAATTCCTGTTATTATACAGATGCCTCTTGGCAATATTTATTTTAATAGTAATAATTTATTTGTAATATTTAAGTGTGCCAAGCTATTTAAACAATAATCTTTTATTATGAATCTTTTTTCCTACTAGTGGATACTAGTATCCACTTGTTTCACTGGGTGAAATGACTCCATGGAGCATTGAAAAGTGACATTCAGGTAACTCCCAGTGATGCTACAGTACTGCCAAGGAGATCTAAAAAAATACCAGATATCATACATAGATAAAAGCTGTGTTACTGAATTTGCACTGTTAAAGACATGATGCAGCATAAAAGGTCAGATGTAGGCTAAAGGGACTGTGCTTTGCTTCCTTCTAAAATTGCCATGGTAGTACATCAGTTCAGCTCTCAGCATTTTCATGTTTTCTCCCACTAGCAATTAAAACAAATTGTTTAAAGAAAAGCAAATTATCATCTTAAAAGTTCCTTACTAGGAACTTGACAAACTAGACCAAATTTCTACACTAACAGATGTTACTGCTAGTGGTGCAGGAGCAGTTGTTTGCAGGTTGTCTGACACTTTACATTGTAAGGGTAAGTACCCTATTATTACACAAAATTTAAAACACTTTCAGAGCATGGAATCTACCTCAGGCTGACAGGCTAACCATCTAGAAAAGAAATTGTGTGTACAATTACACACAGACAGATTATTTTAAGAAAATTCTTACCACTGTTTTGCTGAAAACCTTTAGAATATTCACACTTTGGAGTACAGAACTCCTGCATCATTCAGCATACGAAATGGATGGAGCATCTTTGTACAAGCTTGCTATTTCATCTTCACTTTGAAAGTTACCATTTTATAAATAAAGCCATACTTATGAAAGCAAGAGAACTGACAAGACAAACAGCTGTTGCAAAGACTCAAATGCCTAGTCACTTGAATAAGGATTTCTCTTTGGTACATGGTATTCTTTTGTTAGTGTTTTGGGGTTGTCCTTGACAATTGTGCCCATACTCAGCACAATACTTCAACTGTAACCATAACTATCCATACTCTTTAGCATCACTGTTTTCCTTTTTAAACCTTTTATTTCCCTTCCCTAGGGCAGCAGGCCTCACGTGTCTCATTCCAGTGGCTGCGGCAGAGGTGGTGGCAGCAATTTCCCACTATTTCGCAAGATAGTAGGGGTTCACCTCAACTCAAGGAGAGACAAATTTGTGAAAGAGTTATTAAACACAGAGACAATAGCCAGCTCCAGAAATCCCCTGAGAAGAAAACAGCTAAGAGATTATTCAGGGGAAGTATCAGATATGCTCATTGTATTCTTACTACTCCCCAAGAACCAGGCTGTGTCTATCGTTTAAGAGAAAACTCTGAGAAACTCATACCCTCAGGTCTGATCCTGAAATGCAGCTTTTATGGATGGCAGACATAGGATCTGAATGCCCAAAGTTTATGTCAATTCATGCTTCCAGACTCTCTGAAGAATAAGGCAAGCAACAGTTCATTGACTAGCAGTGTATTTACAGTTTCAAGACTATCACTACCCCTGAAGTGATTTTAAAAACATCAGCTAACAAAACAGAAAGAGGAATGAGGACCAGATAGACTGTTTCATAAGTTTTTGGCTACATTACTGGTTGTAATCTTCAGCCAAACAAACTCCTATTGTAGAGTTATGAGAAGATAAAAAACAACTGGCAGCTCCCAGCTAACACTCCTTAAAGGGAGATATAAATAAATCCATCACATACTTTCACATTAACCTTTTCCTAAACAGGAGGATTATTTCTTCCTTCTCTGCTGAAAGCACCATCTGTGCTCTCCTGGATGGTACTCACCTTCCGTATGTAGTTTCTGTTATCCTGCTTCCAATACAGTTTAAGACAAGTGTACAGTGTTGAACATTTTTTATAGAGGATTCTACATCAGGGCTTTCAGTATTTGTCCAATTCTTAACATAAGGCAAAATGCACTGCTCAGTTGTTTTAATTCCACTATATGCATTCACTTAAAAATCTCTTCTATAACAAACTGTAATCAGACTCTTCTGAAAGTACCCAGTTCCCATTTAAAAAATGACTGTTTGTATCTAAGTGCTAAAGAAGAGAGCAGAACGTAGCAGGAAGTGTCAGTTACCTGCTACTGTGCAGGATTTATCCAAGCACTTGAGTTCTATAACTCAACTCTATCAGCTGACTCCCCTCTGAGAATTTATAGAGACTCATTAACTTTTGCTAATCTCACACCATGAATATGGTCTTTGTTTTATTTAACATACACCTGTACACTCTATATCCACTCACGTGTGTCTATATATATGTGTGCATACACACACTTCAACTTTTTCTTATATAAAAATGTTTGTGAAAAGTACTAGTTGATACTTGGAATACACAACTTCCTCCATAATTTTTATGATCTTCTTAGTTAATATAACTACCATTACAGTAGATCATAATTTGTTCTCATGGCTACAAATTAATGAGACAAATTGCTGTGACATTACAGTCTGAGCAAAACAAGAGCAGACAGTGAGGCAGCCCAGCTTCCATCAGCTTCTTTAGCTAAAAGGCTCCAAGTACTCAAAGGAAATAAAAATTACTGCCTCTGCTTTTGCCTTCCTACCTCTGCAGCAATGCACTCCTCTGATAAAAAGATACAAGCCACAGGTGGTTGTAAAAATGACAAAGGTTCACAGCCACTTTTAAATGCATGCAATATGTCAGCCTTTCCCTCCTTCCTCCTACCCAAGTAAACCTGGAGAAAACTGTTATCAGACACTTCCTCAGCAGCTCTATGAAAAAAAAAACCAGCCTAAAACAAAGTGAAGTCACTTCAGGAGATCTTAGCCTACCTAAAACAGCTTGTTTCTTCTATTTTTATGACCAAGGAAAGAGGAAAAAATAAAGAAGAGAACAAGCCATTGAAGGGTCATATACAATCTGCTGCTTAAACAGTGACTGCCTCAAGCAAGAGATGCTTTCTACACCCATTTTCTTCCCAGCTCCTGAACTGAAAGCTATTTTCAAGCATGGCTACACAGTATCTTAAAACAGCAAATACTCATTCACAGCACATCATTCAGCCCTTGGCCAACATATCCAGCTTCCCACTCCTGGTGGCAGTCTAGATTCAAACTTAGTACTGTGCACTTAAAGTATCCGGTGTGTCTTTACAGCCCATTAGCTTCAATTTCTGATGGAGCAGTCTCTCTTCAGTTGTGTTTAGCTGAGCTGCTAATTGCCCCAGCATCTGAAAGCATTCCTTGCAAAAATTGATAGCAAGAGTGAAATACTTTTAAGTCTTCATAGAGACTTTGGAATTTCTCCCATTTTGTAATCATAGATCCCAAGATCAAAGGAATTCTCCATGTTCATTTCATTTACAATAAAAATGCTTTTCCTTGCATTTTGTAACACAGGCTAGATCAAATGATTAATCACAAAGAATGAGTCCCTTGCTTACTTTTAAACAAACACAACAGAGCAAAAAGCAGTGCAAACTCGCAATATACCATTCCATTCTTGTTTTGAAGGAATGAAGTCAAAGAGTAATTTATTCATTATGCCCATTTAAACTTTCATGTCCCCTGAAGCTCCCAACAAAACTTCCATTCAATACAAAATGCTGTGCCAGGTTTTTTCAGAGGTAGATATCTGTTCCTTAGAAAATTCTAACAGGCAGATAATAGTCATGACTTAAAATGACTGTGTATCTAGACAGAATTTAAAAAGTATTCATTCTGTATCATTTTTAAACAGCACAAATTATGCTACAGCAATACAACTGGAAGGAAAGGAGGAGTACAGCTAAAACCATGACTTGCTCAGTGATTTGGGCTGGAAGGGACTTGTATATATCATGTGGTACAACTCCCCTGCCATGTGCAGGGATATCATGTTTTGTGTTTGCACACACCAATATTCCAGACACAAACCTCAGAAGACTCAATTTAGCTTACACCAACAAAGACAAAATCCTGAAGTGCTGCACCCACATTAAGGAGGAAATTTTTGATCTGTTTTTGAGAATCCCTGACCTAAGCATGTGGTTTGGCATTTACCTAAATAAACTGTACAATCTCAGTATAAAGTCTTTTATTAGGAGTTCGAACTTGTGCATATGGCTCAGACAAAAATATAATCCAACAGACAAAAATAGGGAGGAAAAAAGTGCATCTCTACTTCAAGAATCAATATGGCAGGTTGCTTGAGATGGTGATGACGCAGCTCATAAAAGAATGCCTGGTTTACTGAGATGACCTCTGAAAACTTTCAAAGGCATAATATAAAAATCAGATCATTACTCACATTGAAATTAAAGGAATTTTGTACTCCTTAGCAGCAGCATCTCTGCTAGCTTCACATGGTTACAGTAAAGGAATAATACAATGCTGCAGATGATCATTAAGACAGAACACAACATGTCTCCAAAAGTAAGCTTCTAGCTATGTTTTAGAGACCTGATAACATACCAAATGTAATAAACTAAATTGCCTGAAAAATCACTCTGTTTTCACGTTTTCATATTATATCTGTTTTCCCACAGTGTATCCTAATGCGGCCATGAGACGTAAATCTATACAGTACAACCTTGTATTAATTTTACCTCATGTATTTGGTAAGTTTAGTTTAGTAAAAGGCAAAACAGTCAGCATTTTTCATCTGTCAAAAATATTGACAAGTATAATTTCCATTCTAATGGAAATAATCAGGAAGCACTGATATTCCTAGGCATAATCTGGAATTACTCAGTGTAACCATTGCTCTCCTATCAATCTCCACTCCCCTGATGGACGTCACAGGCTGCTCCATTTGATAACATCCTACAAAATTATCATCAATTACCAGCAATCAAAAAAAAAAAGAAAATCAGTAAAACAACTACTGCAAAAAAAAAAAAAGGCAGGGTGTGCTTTGAAACTTGTGTGGGTGTCACCAGCAGAAGCTCAAGAATTCTGTTAGCAGCATATTTACAGATACTGCTTCCCAAAGCATGGTTGAGCCCCTGCATGCCTCCATAACCATCTGGCTGTCAAGGAAAGGGCTCTTCAGAGATCAGACATCATCTTAGCTTTCTCAGAGTTATTTAATGATATCATCTCCTAGAAATCAGACACAGCACATTTACCAACTTTATGATCAACATTTAAAATGGACTTTCCAGTGACCAACCGTAAAATTAGCAATACTTCACCTGATCTCAGGCAAAGTCTCTGGAGCAGAAAGAGATTTCAAGCATGAATTTACATATTCCATTCATCATATGATTATTCATACTACTTATATAGTAAATAAGCTAATTTTAGCCAACTAGCTTAAAACAGGTTCTTTCTTTCTTCTCTTCAGTGACACAGTGATAGCTTCCTGCCAGATAATGAAGAAGGATAAACCCCTCTATAGGGAAAGTAAGCAGAGTTCAAGATGACTCCCTGCCCACAGCTACTGTCTCACTATTGAATGCTGCAGTGCCTGTTACCTTGAAATAACCTGTGACCTGCTAGAGAAGCATTGCAAACACTTTACCTGCACATGCAGTAGTGTCCCTGCAAACCAGAGACCTCCAAGGGCTGGCACAGGTTGGCATGGGTTATGTAGAAAAAAGTTCAGCGAACAGTATCCACTTTCCCATTAGATGCTGACTTTACTTAAGGACAACATGGAAACCAAACACAATCTTGCTGATTTTTACTACTTGTAGTCATTCAGGGAACAAAAGAAGGTTTAATTATTTTTTCTTGTTTTAAGAGGCAAATATTCATTACCTATATACTCAAATTAATTATTTTTCTCTTTAGATTGAAGTGAAATACCTTTTGCAACATGTTGGCCATTTAAATGTCAATTCTTCATGTCCCCTTCAGTTACTTACCTAAGGAAAAAAAAGGAAAAATATATTAATTTTCCATGTTCTCAAATCTATCATGAATACATACCTTACTCTGAATTGCTCCCCAGTAAGTTTTCAGTTGTTAAAAATTAGGCAAGACAATTAGGGTAATGGATTTGGGTTACATTAGTTTAGATGATGTTTCCATTCCTGCTTCAGCTAAGCATTCAGTAATTGAGTTTAAGAATTTTTAATTACTATTATTGCTTTCTTCCTCCCCACATTTCTAAGTAAAAACTACTTTATGCCCTCAGTAATTTGATTTCCACATTCTGTGTGTTCACTCTGAAAAAAGTCATAACTGCAACCACAATTGCATCTTGCATCCACACTACCACTTTTGACACAGTATCTTTTCACATTTTCTTAACCAATGCCACAAGATGAAAATAAGAAACATAGGTGAAAGCCATAACAACTACATAGCTGTCATATTCAAATACTCATCTGAATTTCTTTAAATCATAATCCCATACTTTCCATCACAACACTTTCCCAAGCCTTCTGAAAAATTTCAGATGGAAATTTCACTTTTTGCATAATATAATCACACTGAACAGAGTGTACAGGCTCAACATTAATTCTGCCTGTACTAAACTAACTTTATTTTAGACTGAATTTTAAATTGCTGCCAAATTCAGACATCTACTGCACAAGTTCTGCTGCTTCCACCTCCTGCCAGCCTACTCTGTGATGCCTCTGAACAAACACATTCCCCCCCACCCCGGTAAAATGAATATTATTATCCTCTTTCAAAGCAGATAAATTTGGTCCTCTAGTCCATATGCACCCATATGTTTAGTCTTTTAAGAGAAATGTAACTGCTAGCTACAATTCATACTTCTCCAGAGTATACGCTCATTTCAGAACAGATAACACAATTGTGCATCAACTGTACACAGCAGTGTACTTTTTTGTTCTGACACCTGCAACTCACAGAGGAATTAGCCTAAGAAAAGCTACATCAAATCAGATTTTAAAAGAAGTTTTCCTATTTTTCTGCCTAAGCACTTTCAAACCAACTGCCTCTGCATTCTCCTCTTCAAGAGTTCTACAGCCAGCTTCTTTTTCTCACTGTAGCAAAAGGTTTCAACACCCTGACAGGGCACTGAGTCACTGGGGTCACAAAGAAAGAGAACAAGCACTGCCTTTGTGCAGGTTCCTTGGAAGGCAGCGAGAGCTCAGCTCACAGACAATACTGGCAGAGGTAGTGTCAACTGCAAAATATGCCCAATATTCAAAGCACCAATAGCATGAACTCCTTCACTTTGACAGAGGCTTCAAAGTCTAAAGCTCTTATCAATATTTTCATTTTTTAAAATCCTCTTTAAAAAAGCTCTTGGTCTAACTGGAACTTTAACATTACAAAGTCTAACTGTGCAAACTCTTTGGAGCCATCAGTACTATTTACAAGAATAGTAACTGCATCAAAACAGCAATTTACTCTCTCTTCCTCCTAACTCTAAGCATCACCAAAGACATTTTAATAAGTTTTGAATAGTTATAATCCAGTGTCTACTTACAGCTGTCTACCTTATAGGATGACCAAGTTTTAAATTAATGGTCTTAATACTAGTTAATTGAAAGCTCTGCTACAGTCACGTCAATAAAACAATCCAAATGTAGATACAGACAAGGTGTATAGAAGTGGCTAGGATGTATTTCAGTTTGGACTAGAGACCTAACATGGCAAATACTTCAGTTGGGTCTCCACGTTACACAATACTCAGTTTTGAAAGATGACTATGCAAAACTGGCAGCTATTCCTTAGACCATTATGGTTTTCCTTTGAAATATTAAAGCCCCACACCTACCATTTTCTCCCCAACAATGATGTTTCAGAGTGAGAGATCTCATTCCTCACTAGATCAAAGCTAATACCTATTGGAACACATGAAGCCAAATGAGATCTCTGCAAAGCTACCCAATCACGGAAGACTCAGCAGTACCAACATGCAGTAGTAAGAGACTGCATCTGTCTTCCTCTCCTGCTTAAGTCCTGATCCAATGCACTGACTTTCATCCCTGACAGAGAAGCAGCAGCTGGCAGAAGGCTAGCTTCAGCACCTGGGCAGTCACGTCCAACATCAAATCCCACACAGAGAGAATCCTCCGAATGTCATTCTGTATCTTCAGCAACAGTGACTGTAACCATGTTTTTTTCCTTGCCTACAATACATGGTGCACATGATTTTGCACCATGAATAAGGGTGAAAGGAGAGAAAGAACAGCAGGAACAATCAATTAGTCTGACATTCCTCACATTTCTGATTAGGGTCAGAGACTGCAGATTCAGTAATGGTCAGTAATTAGATAATTGTCCACCATAAATACACTATTGCTTCCACAGAGATTTATGCTGAGAACATTTGAAAAAAAAAAACTCTCAGCAGGAATGACTGCAAATTTACTTAAAAATTAATGCTATGAACTAATTTATCAATAATGTATTCTGACACATTTTCTGCAACACCTCACTAGCTCTCTTCCTATGTTACCCAAGATGATTTTCTTACAGGAAAAGGCCCTCTCAGGACAGGTGTCCTCTGATGACCATGTTCATGGTATTACAAGGGACTCCTGAGCCCCAGGGTGACAGCATGGCTTACCGTGACATTCACTGGGTGCCAAGCAGCTTCAGAATTCAATATAAGGTTTAGGAAACTAAGCTGAAGGACACACAGCTGGGGCCCCCCTACATGAGCAATGAAATTCTCAGCAGTCATTTTTCTTTGGTTTCCTTCCTATTTTTTATGCTACATGCTCAAGAGGCTATAGCTAGCAGTCTTTTTTTTTTTCAGTTAAAATCAAGATACTGATCTATTTTTTTTTAAAAAAGAAGCAGAATATAAAATGTAGCTTGGGGAGGGGGGGGGGGGGGGAANGGGGGGGGGGGGGGGGGGGGGGGGGAAATCAATCTTATTGAGTCTCGCTAGACCTGCAAGTTACTGCCTGGTCTGTGACAAGGGATTACGAGGGAGCAGAGATGGATGACATCTCATGAAACAGATGGGGCAATAGTAGAAATACTATTTTATACTATTTCTATAATATTGTTTATAAATAAATACTGTTTTATTCCAGTTACACTATACCCCCAAAGCTCTAGCAATTACTTTACAGGTGTAATATAAAATATACTGAATAGAAGGTCACAAAGGTCTCTGGCTGAGAAGGAAGGAATGTCAGTCATTAAGTCCTTACTATATTGAGGACCAAATAGAACTTATTGTGCTCTTTACCTGACAGGCATAGGTATTTCACTCCTCTTTCCAGTTACTAAGCCACTAACATATAAGAATATAGTGAGGATGGCTGCAAACAACACACTTAAGGATTAATCCGCTTTATGACCTTCAGGTCAGCATTTCCTTGTTTAGTATCAAAAGCCTGGTAAAGGAAAGTTTCCTTACAGTCTGGGGAGGTGTAAAGTTCAAGTGCCATAGGGCACAAACAGAGATTACAATTCTTATTTTTAATCATCACAGTCATTTTTATTTCAGTACCTTTTAATTTATTATTACGTAAGTTAGAAAAACAATGAGTCCCCAAAGAATACTAATAACTCTTAACTCCTTCAATAATGAAGGGAGAAAAAAATAGGGGTAAGAAAAACAAATTAAAACTTGCTGCATCTCTTCCATTTTGTACTCCTCCTGGAGAATAAAAAGGAGGAAGTCTTTTCCTAAGACAGAGGTGAGGAGAAAGAAGAGGGGTAAAAGGCAAGGAATGAGTGAGCAGCAGTGACATACCTCATTCATTCCCCCCACCCCCTCCAATAAAAAAAAGTTTAAAACACTCCAAACCATCTCTCAGAACAAAAGTGGAACTATCTTGTTGAGCAAAGGCTACATATTTTCCTCTTATATTTGGCCTTCTAGAGAAATAAGTTATCATTCACCATTAAATAGCCTGCCTATTAGCTGTCATATTTAAAGGTCTAGTATGTCTGCCATGCTCTGCCTGTCTCCCCTGGTTTTGAGGCATCTGTGGCAGGAGCAAGCCCCAATCTGAAAGCCCTGCCAGTTTCATTAGGTTACCCCAGGCTTTCAGCAACACTTATTGCATTAGCTTGCACATTATGCCTGTGGATCAGAACTGGCTGGTGTCCAGCTAGTCTGGAAAGTGGCATGAGCAGGCACGTCTGCCTGTAAATGGCAAGGGAGACGTGCCCACGGTCTGACTGGACAAAGTGGTTAGCACAGCAATATATACAGATTATTTCTGGGCCTATATTTGGAATGCCAAATTCACAGTGATAGCCATAATTCAAGGATGATGCTGTTCCCCCTTCACCTTCCAGATATGGACTCTCTGCAGCTGGAACCCAATGGAAAACAGACCCATATGGGGACTTACTTTCTGTTTGACTTTGTTTTAAAACAAACTTATATTGGAAGTTGATCTATGTTGACTTTGCTTGTATTTAATTAAAACAAAAAATAAAAATAAAAGACTGAATGAATAACCTCCAAGAATAATCCCAAAAGGAAATGTCAGTATGCACTGTACCATGCATGGGACTTTCTGCATGAAGCATAAGATGCCCAACCAAATTTCATCTGGTTTGGAATTAAGTAAAAATGTGACATAGGGGTGAAGCTCATCTATAATACTCCAGATTAAGGAGTTCGAAGCAAGATCTAATTCAAAAGCCACCTATTCTTATACACATCATTTAAGAAACCCAAAAAACTAATATTTGGTCCTTTTTTAATCTATTGAAAGAAAACAACAAATAGATTGGAGAACACATATACAAATAAAAGTAACTCTGAGATAGCTCAATTTGTCCCATGTCCTGTAGAAACAAACTTTCTCTACTACTTTCTTCAGCAAGACAGGGATAAGAACACAAGAGAACCTGGAAAGATTTGATCCAGAGTTCTGGAACAGTAAGAAATATTTGATTTGACACTGGTACCACTATCTACTGCTGCTGACCTTCTGAAGTGTGTGATAATGCGTGGCTATGCATTAGTTACACTGGCAGAATAAATATTTTGCGTTAGCCAGAAAAACATATCTGCTTAGTATCTTAAAACTATGTGTATGCATTCGTACAAGAAACTCAATAACCTGGGTCATGCCAAACACCTAGGTATCACTTTCAACCTAGTTTCACTCTCCTGTCTTAATTTCTGAAGAAGAGCCACCGCTCTGCAGCCAAACAGTTTTTTCCAGAGCTCCTCAAAACAGCTTTTTTCTTTTAAATATTTTTCTTGGCATAAAATTATGTCAAAAGCTGTATTTGTAAGCAAAACAAATTAAGATTTCAAAACCTCCTATATTGAAAATTATACAGTATAATGTAATTTTGCAATTTCTAGGCTTTCTTGAGAGCCAAAGACAGTCTTTTTCCACATTAGGAATTGCTGACAGATGTTCTCCCCTCTGTTGTTAAAACAAGCCTTGATAAAAATACACTCAAGTCTTAATAGAACTGGATGTACCCTAAGTGGGTTTTCCATTTGATCTGCTGTATGCCTCATAGGCCTTTCTGTCTGCTTGTTCTAGCACAATGCGTGTTTGGTACCACAACAGTGACAGCTGACAACTGTTTTTTCCTGTTTGCAAAAGGTTTACCATTCAACTCGAACCAAAAGCATTTGTCATGTTGCATGGCAGTGAAGTAGATTTAATCAGATGAGGCCACTAGCGTTGTCAGTGCCAGGCTGAAAGAATTTGGTAGAACAAAAGCTGGATTTATCTCTCTGGGAGTTTGGGCAGGGAGCAGCAGTGTATCTTTGTGAATGCAAAGGGGTGAATTGCAAGAGAAAAAGAAAATGAACACAGGAGAATATTTTTACTACAATCAAGCAAAAAAACAACGGTTAAGTGACCCAGCAGGATGCTCCTACCAGCACCACTGTCAGAATTTTGACAACAAAGTGAAGCTCCTCATGTCTCTTTCAAATGTTACTGAGAGAAGGATACCTTCTGTGCTCTACCATGACATATTTCTGTTTCCAGAATAATAAGCATTACCTGTTATCTGGTCACATTCAGCAATAAAGCTGCAAAACAATCAGAATGGATGGGAGCCCCCAAAGTGCAGAGATGATCCTCTATTAGGACTTCAGATTCCTTATAAGTCCTAACAAAACATGTTGTACCCCTGCCAGCTAATATGCCACAGACCACATAAAAACACACCACTAAAAGAAAGGAAGTC
Organism: Bucco capensis; assembly: GCA_013396975.1. Classification (NCBI taxonomy): domain Eukaryota; kingdom Metazoa; phylum Chordata; class Aves; order Piciformes; family Bucconidae; genus Bucco; species Bucco capensis. The sequence goes on along the minus strand of VWZO01011706.1, from coordinate 991,601 downwards.
TTCATCATTTTACATAGCCACCATGATAATATCTGACTCTTTGTATCCTTTTGGATGCTACAGTCACTCCAGAAGATTTACAGAGGTAACTGAAGTTCAGATGAGAAATAATAAACTCATATACACAAAAATGAAGTTGGAGGCTTCCAGAACTTCAAACTCCCAGTAATGAGTGAAAAAACCCACAGCTCCAACTTAGGAGCTTTTCAGATTTACACCAACATAATACAGACTTACCATGAAGTCCTACCTTGTGAAAAGGATACCAGTGCAAGTGGAAGGAGCCCCACAACTAAGATGATTTAGAAAGTCAAATTGTGGTTCTGACCTGTTACAAACTGCAATGGAAATAGAATTTTCTCTAATTTGGGTGCCTTGTCTTCCAGGTTGTGTTTCTATGCGAATTTTATCTAATCTCATGTGAAGATTCAGAGTTTTACATCCACATCAAAAAGAACAGGATACTAAATGTTTTTAGTTAGCAAGACAGTGGACACTAACAACATTGCCCTGACGTACTGACAGTCTCTTGCATTATTTTAAAGTGACAGTTTAAATCTCCCCAAGGTTCAATTAACTGGTGGCCAAGGGTCAGAGAAAGAGGCATGCAGATTTTGTTCAGAGTGTGCTGGCAAAGCTGGTTCTATGACACAATGCAGCCCAGTTTTTGGCATTACTATATCAAAAGCTGCCTACATTAATGAATGGCAGTTCAGCCCTGCATGAAGTGTTTCAACATTCACTCCAACTGTGCTAAAGGAATTTCCCATTTGCTTTTTTCCACTAATTAGAGAGCCATTGGAACAAATCAAGGCCTTTGAAAGGTGCAGCAGGTCCTCAAGTTCTGCTAAGTTAGGGGAAGGTACAAGATACTCTGATTTACTCAGATGATTACCTTTACCTCCAAGAATCAGGCTGTAAGCAGGACAGTATTTGTTAGATAAGATTCACAGCCTTTTTCTAATTTGAGGATGTACAGGTACCAATATCCAGCTAGACTTCATCAAGCAGATGAACACAATTTGTTACAGACTTAACTCACTTTTGTAGATGCCTGCCTCAACTGGAATACATTTCCTAAGGACATATCTTTGAGTACATTGAAGCAGAACACAATACCAAAGCAGCTCGTCCAAAGTGACTTGCAAAAAGGGTACATTTAAAAATCTGTTATAAAGCCTTGATACAGCATTTAAGTGTTTGGAACCTCACTGCACCTGCAGACTGTTTGGCTTCTGAACAAAGGCCCGCCAGAATGGCACTCACTTTTATAATGCAACAGGCTCAGCAACTTTTACCAGTTTATTCTTGATTACAAACTGGAAAAATTGAATTTTAGAAGAAATGTCAGAACTACTTAGAAATGCCCTACCATTTAATTTATCCTGAACAGCCAGAAAGCCATCTAAAATCTGATCTTTTTAAAATTAACTTAGAAAATGTGGAAATCAGATGCCTGCATTCTTGTGTGATGGCACAGCCACAGTATGCTTCATTTGTATCCAAGGAAAACACTTGCTGTGCTTCTGTTTGTACAGTGCCACATGTCTCTCTGATTTCAGCTGCACAGCAGGCAAGTCAGAAGATCTGTAGCACAGGCCTGAGGGTCTGATCCTCCTGCCACTAACTCCTTCCTCTGTGGAGTATTTCTGCCTGCTGAGGCAGGTGAAACCTTTTACCACTATTCAGTAAGCATTCTCTTGTCAACAGAGGCATCTCCTCCTGCATCATCACTGTTTTAATTAGACAGCACTCTACCATAATTAGCAGGGTATACAAATCACTAGAATTATTTAGGTTACTCAGCAAAATATAATACAATTCATTTTGATGTCTTCAGATTGAAAAACAACCCAATTTCCCATTTAATTTATTTTTATACTTGTAATAACTTTATGCTTAAAAATTACACATAAGAAAGTTTCTTTGCTGTTTTTATTGATGTTCTATAAGTTAAAATGTTATGCTGTATTTGAATATTAAGACAATATATTACATCAATTTTAAATTTCAGAAAAAGTAAGTATATTACCAAAAACCTTGCCCCCAAGCTCTCCACTTATTCAGAAGGTTCCATTTTTCCTCTCCCCACGACTCTAAAGGCAAAAGGTTTTAGTCTTCTATGCTGCCAAGGTTCACAAAGAAACTGGAACGTGTGTTCTTCACTAAAAGGAGACTATTCTCTCCCCAACCTACCCCTCAAAATAACCCTGACTAGAAAAGGATGACATAGCTCTTTTCCAGCAACTGTAAGACTTTCAGAATTTGATTTTGGATAGGGTTGTCTCTCATTCTCCCTACCTCCTCTATCAAACGACAGAATTGCCCCAGCATACCTTCACTCTGTCCAAATACAGGTCTTAACTCAGAGGGAGAGTCCTGGTATTATGAATGTTAGTTAATACATGAGAGTCCTCAGTTACAGACCCAAAAGGAGTTTCTACTCTATCCAAGAAGACAAGCAGCTCTGGCCCTGTCACATCTTAAACTGGTGTACTAATCTTGGTGCACAGAAATCAAGGGGTTAATAAGCTGTCAACATGTTTTACTGCCTTTTTCAAATTAAGCCAAAAATCTGATCCAAATATCACAACTGTTCATAAAACTCTTCTATCAACTATGACAGCTCAGTCCTTACAAACTTTTAATTCAGGAAGATCTTGAAAGTCCTTCCTGCATTGCACACATCACTGCTAGACACCTTTCAGGCCCTGGCACCCAAAGTACATTGTGCTTTGGGCTGGGCTGAGAGCAGGAAGGTTTGTAGGTAATTTCAGAGCAGATCACTCATACTCCCTCAAGATACAGACTAAGATAAAAATCAGAATAGATAAGACAGGATATTTTCGTATCCCTTGAGACAGAGACATCTCCTCCAGGGGCATGCACCGTGTCATAGGAATTGCAGTAGCTGCAGCTCTACATTATTAGTGAGTCATTTCAAAGACTAGGAATAGAAACCTTTTTTCTTTTAAGTGCTTGTACACCATTACCTGATAGCCTTCCATAACAGTAACAGCTGAACACTGCTCACCTCCCAGAAAAGAAAAAAATCACACTCTCAAAATTAAACCAATAATTTGTTCCATAGTACATGATAATTGTTTCATCAGTGTATGTACTCCATCTGTTGCCTTTCAATCAATCATTCAAAATCCATTTTATGGAGAAAAGAGGGGTGATATGCTTTTATCTTCCTAAACAGAGAACCTTATGTGTCAAGTGCAGAAGTCGAAGTAGTAAGCAAACACCTGGGAGCAGTGAGCATTCAGGGCAACAAAGCACAAAAGGAGAGAGCCAGTGAAGATGACTTCCTGAAACAAGTCTCACCAATGCAAGAAAGATTTTGATTAATGGATTTAATTGCATTTATAAAGACTCCTGCTGTCTCTCTGAATCAAAGCAGCATATTTTTTAAAACTTATTTGCTGCTTCTCTCCAAACCACATCACAAAGTTGGGGAAAAGTGTGAAGTGAATTTTTCAGGAAAAATAAAAGACATGTGAGAGGATAAAGACATTACCAAATAAGTTGAAATGAAGTTCTAGAAACAACATGAAAAGCATTTTCAGGCCACTAGTTTAAGTAAGGAAAGACTTCTGCAACCTAAACTAAAACAAATTATATAAATGTCTCCAAAATTTAACCAGTGGGCCCAAATGAAGGTCAATGAAATAACACAGATAAGCAGTCAAGTAACAAGTCTCTGTTCCTACTTTCACTGCAAAGGCTGAACATGAGATGGAGAAGAGATGTTGGGAGCATAGGAAGGCAAAAGGTTGTCCCTGGAAGTGGAAGAGGTGTTCTACTGAAAAGCTAAACTGTCATAATTGCCAAGTGAAAACATTGAGCTTCAAATATACAAAGCATGATATTCTTTCAAATAGAACCTATTAAAAAAGAAACTCATTCTAGATAATAGCACACTCAGCTGAAAGAAGACACAGTTTTTATCTGTCAGAAGGGGAAGACACCAAATAGCCAGCATCAACAAACAAGGGAGGCTGGGAAGACTCAGTGCCTCACACACTGCTGCACTTCCTGAACTAGAATCATAGAATCATCTGGGTTGGAAGGGACCTCTGGAGGTCATCTAGTCCAACCCCCCTGCAGTGGGCAGGGACATCCCCAATTAGATCAGCTTGCCCAGAGCCCTGGCAAGCCTCACCTTGAATGCCTCCAGGGATGGGGCCCCAACCACCTCCCTGGGCAACCTGTGCCAGTGTTCACCCTCATGGTGAGGAATGAATGTTTTCCTAATATCAAAGTCTAAATCTACTCGTCTCTTAATTTAAAACCATTGCCCCTTGTCCTTTCATTACAGGCCTTTGTAAGCAGTATGTGTAATCGTATGTCAAGAGCACAACAGCCATGCAGACAGGATTGTGTCCATCCCACCTCCTGCTTAAAATGTCCAGCAGACATTAACACTGACAAAAGTGGGAATATGTGCTGAAAAGTAGTCATACAGAAAAAAGCAATCAAATGTACATGACTGATATATAATTTGTATTGGTCCAAAACCTCTAAACCCATTTAATATAAAGATGTTAAATAGAAGATAGTAAGAAAATATATCTTAAACAGGTTGTGACTAATTGCTGTGCATCATGATCCATTTAGGAGGACTAACTTATAATCAGAGTTGTTGCACAGTTTAAGAACTTTCTGCTCTGTGTAATTAACCAGCCTTGATGAAGTTGTTCTAGAGAAACACAAATATCTTGCTTCCAAGTAGACAGATTGTCCCCCACATCTACATTATTTTGTCAGTTTATTCTCCTAAAGGAAAGGCTGAGGTTATGATGTTTAACATGTCAGCTTTGCATATACATATTAATTTGAGTATCAGTTTATGCAGTTCAAGATAACCAAACTCCACTTGGTCAAGCACTCCCCATGAATGGGGCTCAACTACTTCCAGGAGTACTTCCAAAACTTAAATGTCTAAATAACTTTAGATTACAATAGCAGCAGTTTGCATGCCATTATCTCCAATGCCTAATTTACACACGTAAGTCCTTGTCAGAGCCTGCATTATCTTGTCATTAAGACAACAAAATATGTCACATTTAACAACTGAAATGGTCTCCAAGAACTAGTTCATAACCGACAATGAACAAAGGCTCTTCTCATAGCTGCCCCAAATCAATATTCAGGATTTACTGCCAAAATTAACACTAGCCCTTTGGGCGTGTATGCTTACATGCAAGCATGGTAAAAGCATGATGCACATGTGTGGGATAGGTTTACAAATTATCTAGTGATATGGGACATACACTCAAATGTTTTGTGCTTTGATCTAGTCCTCTCATCAATGGTTGTAACACTAATTTTCAGTGTCCTGTGAAAAAGAAGGAAGTATCATCAACCCCAGTTTACTGAGCCATTTCATGACTTGCCCCAGGTCACACAGGAGAATGGCTTCTGGGATCTCAGAAATCTCATCTCAATATTCCAGCCACACTGCCACCCGTCCTCAGCCATGCTTAATACAACTAAATTACTGATGGCAACAAATAGCAGAATCTGACTTTCAGATGAGCTGATTTGTACAATGAGTCAATCCATAACTTTTGTCTCCTTCAGACACTTAGATAGATGGGCTGTATGCCCAGCATGTTATAATAACCCTGAAAAGCTTTTGGCTCAGGCTGCAAACACATTAGCATTAACTTAAGTCTGCTGCTTTGTTTACTATACGAGATATCTGCTTCTGCTCTATGCCCAAGTGATACCAATTAAAGAGACCCAAAAACAGAGCTTACAGAATAGTATACAATATGAGACTAAAGATACCCATTAATACAAAATTCAGTAAACTTTAGATAGTATTTATTCTTCCAAAGCATTGCAGTCTGACGGTCACCTTTTTTTGTTTCCAGTCCTGGACTTTTCATGAATTACATTCAAAACCTTCACCAAAAAAGTGACTCAGAAAGCACTGGAAACTGGGTCCACTCCTGCTGCTTCTGAAATGGATTAATGCAATTCCAGTCTTGCATCCATATGACTACAGATTACAGTGGTCACCCTTGATTTAAACTGTCAGAGAGCAAGACAAGGAAAATCACAGAAAATTCTGCTTTCAGCTGTTTAAACCTATTAGAAAGTCCACATAGCCATAAAGGTACTATAGGAAATCACTCAATGGGAGAGAATGTCATTCAGTAACAAGAGGCTTTTCTCATTTCTTTAGAGTTACAAATGTAGCAGGCCTAGAAAGGGTCTAATTACACTCAGAACACCCACACAGCATTGGAAGCGATAATTTATTGACCATATCAACGTAGCTTAACGTGCAGACTGAAAAGACAAGTCAAGGATTGTATCCAGAGCACTGAATTACCCACAGCTTGCTAGGGTAAGCATGTTGCAGCACACCAATGATTTAATATGACAAAACCTTAAGAAAGATTTATTATAAAACCATACTTTGCTTTTACTAAAACCTGGTTTTAGTGAAATAAGAGAAAGGTAAGATACTAATTTTTAATTATTATTTTATTTTTAAATGCTTCAAAACAAATTTGGTAATCATTACCAAGACACTCTGTTGGAGTCCAGAGTCACTAATTGCCCAGATGGGCAGCCATGGAGTGGATCCAAAAGTCTATCCAGGTCAACAGAGTGCTTTCTATCAATCGTAGTGGCCTTCAGATGAAGTCCTAGAACAGCAGTGCTTGCTTGACTAGTACTGGCTTATCCTTTCAACTTCCATCATAATTACCATTAAGAGTCAACCCGTGCATGGCTCTGCCCTTTTGAAAGCACACAGATATGGAAATATGATAAAAATATTTTAAAAGTGGCAGAGAAGAGCAAAAAAATTTTCTCACTTTTCCATGCTAACCAACTCTTCTACCTTGTGTTACCAAAAAAAAAAAGAGGAGGTTTCTCAGCAAACCTATTTTCCAGCAGCTACTGCTTGCTGCTTTGCTTCCAGTAACCCAATAACACCTCCACAAAGATCAAGCCCATCTTGCAGAAAAATGAAAGCAGCAAACCGCAACAGTATTTAACACATACAACCCTATAAAAAGACACTTATAGCAGTTTAAGCACGTTCTTACAATGTGTCTTCCCTCATCACCCTACCACAACAAAANAGCCAAAGCAAAGGTTAAACCAATCTGTATTGTGAAGAGCTGACATGCCCAAGGGCTTTACTCAATGCTCCATCCTCTCTTCTTCCGTCAGAATCTGTGCACTGTTGCCAATGAAGCCCTAAGCCTGTAAAACATTTGGTAAAGCACCTCACATGAACAGCCCCTACATTCAGCTGTTTAATAGCAGAAAAGCTAACTAGCACTGCTTGATCATATCATGAGGGGAAATTAAATAGGAAGCAAGGGACTTGACATGCTTGTCTATTTAGGCTCCACAGAGATGAAAGGAAGAAAACCTCAGGAACTGAGAGCTTTTCGCTTCCCTTGAGCCCTTGTTCATTTAAACAGAAAAATGAGAAACCCCAACAATCTCCTCTAGCAACTGTCTCCCATAATGTTGAGAGGGAAATTCTTTTGGATAGCTCTTTAGAGGATACAGGAATTACTGACAAATCTCCATTGTGCTGATTGAGAAGATGCAAAGGATCATTCTCACCCAAGGACTGCAGACACACTGAGTTTGGCACAGCTGAGACAAGTACCTCTTCTATGCAGTTCTTCCAAAGATGCAGCAAGAGCACTTGGGTCTACCATCCCCAGAATACCACAGAAAAATCTCTGCATCTATAAATTTAACTAGGGGCTTGCTATGTGATGTCACCATCTGACTGATGTATTACTATGCCAGAATACAGACTTCCTGTTCCTACTGGATAAAAAGTTCCAGTTATCTCTTCCTGCTATTTGTTTCAATGCTTTCTTCCATGGTTCAAGTTCTGGGGTTGCCACCAAGAAATACCAAAAAAAACCAACAACAAACCCAAAACCCCGAACACAAAAGCAAACCACCTAAGCCACAGCTTAGAATACCCTTATAACTGCTCTAGACCGGGAAAGGGACCCCGAGTAACTTACGCACTCGTGTATTATTTCCTCTCCCAGCGCCGCATTTCAGACAACCTCCCCGCACAGAACCGGCGATCCCAGGCTGCCGCAAGCCTGAACGCTGACAGCCCGCCTCCCGCTGCTCCTTGTGAGTGACAGCGCCGAGCAGGGAAGCCCTCCCACTACCCCTCCCTTTTTCTCCCGGTATGTTAGGGCCAAATCTGAAACACGAGCACGTAGGACAGCACCGAGCCCACCCCGTTCCCGTGGACGGCCGCCGCCTCAGCCCCGACAACGCAGCCACTCAAAGGGCGCTGCCAGGCAGAGGCTCCGCTCTGCTCCGGTCCCGTCCCGCCCTGACTGTTCCCCTCGCCCGCGCCGCGACACCAGCGGCCGCGGCCCCGCACCGCCCCGCGGCTAAGGCAGAGCTGCTGCCCTGAGGGAAAGGAACACGCGTGGGGTTCGAGGTCTTCTCGGGGGCCCCGGCCGGCAGGGGCGGCGCCCCCTGTACCTGCCGGGCTCCTTGGGGGCTGGGTGTTACCGGGGGAGGAGATGGGAAGCAGAGTGATGGGCACATCCAACAGACTATAAACACTACAGACGCATACAGCTGCTTTTTATTGCCCCACTCCCGAAGGCGAAATCCTGACAACTAGGGACAGAAGGCAAGGCACATCATGGAATAGGGCTGGCAGAAATCAAACGGTGTGCCAACCACAACCCAGTACAGAGACCCCTGCTCCAGCTGATGCACATGGTATTGTAAATGGCCTGAAGAGCAGTCTAGCTGCACAGAACACAGTAGTACTCAAGACTACATGGAGGGCTTGTTCAGTTTCTGTAAAGGTAGCTACCACAAGAACAAGAGAGCTTAATCTTATTTTTATCTAGTGACCTTTTTGATACTTTATTAAAGCGACATTTTATTTTACTCCTCCATGTTTTGCTGCCTGTAACTTCTCTCCCTCCCTCTGCAATGATTTTTAAGGGCTTTAAGGAATAAGTTTAATGTATTAGTGCTAGTATGATCACAATAATTTAGGTCATCTTAAGTTCAAGACCAAACCCAGTCTCATTTAAGTAAATGGCTTGTTTTCCCATCAGTTTAATGGAGGGCCATGTTCTCATAACCACACATACAGCAATCACCAGGATTTTTCAGATAAATTTGCTACTCCATCTGATCCTCCATATTATGAGCACAGATGCAAGTGTCCTTTTTGGACATAAAAGAAATAGGCTGAATATCACTTCAGTGAAGGACCAAGCAGGTCAGTAAGGTGATGGTCACTGCAAAACAGAAGGAAATATTCTGGGTCAGTGACACTAGGATTTATTTTCTAAAGGGTTTTCAGAAAAATAGCATTAAAGGTGACAGGTAACACCTCTCATTTTTCTAATATACCAATCACTTCAGCACAGAATAGACAAGTCTGGTGCTCTTACAGTTTCAGGGCTTCCTCAGTGCAGTATTAGGATATAACTGTGAATGATGTTAGAAAGGTACTAGGAAAAACACCTAAGAAAAAGCACTCTGTATTAAGCATACAATCTTGTAGAAGAAGCACATGGATCCTGAAGCCAAATTTGCTTCAGCCACATAAGGTTTGATAATTTTAGTAAGAAAATATTAACCCACACAACAGAAGACATGCTTTGATGTGCTATTCAAATCATAAGATTGAAGTAAGAATTAAAGAGAACAGCAAGTATGAAGAAATTCAAAAATAGAAATAAACTATTCTGTGATGCTGTAAATGTAGCTCTGGTCAGTGCTATTTGGAACCAATTCCAAGAAAGCTTTAACAGTTCTTAATAATCCTCCCATTAAAACTGTAAATTAAAGTTCAGATAGTTATGCTGGGTTTGTTTAATTATTTAAACAAATCTTTCTGTACTTTTTTTCCCTCCTTCTGAATTGTGTTCCATACCACAGACATAAAATGACTGAAATGATATACAACTTTATTCTGAGACCAAAGCAAGTGGAAGTATTCTTTGTACAGCTTGATAAAGCAGAGCATTTTGAATACTGCAGCACCAAGTACAATATAAAAGAAGCCAGGAATAAGGTGAGCTAGGAAATTGCTGCACCGAAGTATGTGGCATGAAACATTCATTTGTTTTTCCCTATTCCTCCTCCTCTATTTTCCAGATAGATCTAAGCCGTTTCATTCATAGCAAATGAAATCGATAATGCTTTTAGCTCTGAGTACATAAGAGTTCAGCATAATACTGCACCCCTTTCAAATCTAAACCCTTCCGGAATTAAACAGAAGCAAATCCCAAGGGTAAAAGATGCTGGAGCAGGCCCAGCATATCCATATATGGTTTTTTATAAGTAAATATATATATATATACACACATATAGACAAAGGGGTTTTGAAAAGGATGAGGAATGCAATGGTTTCAATGCTTCTTACTGGGTGTCAAAGCAATTGTAAGCAGGAGACTCTTGTCTCCTGCAGAATGAGAGGAGGAGTAAGCCATTTCACTAATTACATCTGCTCTTCCACCATGCTTCATTTTCTGACATTTGAGCAGCCCAGTCTCGCTCAGTCACAGTTGCCTTGCCATCAGCTTTTGGGGCCGGTAACTTGTGACTCAGCTCAGCAACAAAAAAACCCAACCAAAACACTACATACACACACACACACCCCAACAACCACCACCACCACCACAAATCAACAGTTTACTACCCAAAAGATGTGTTTCAAGACAGACACTTACATGCCGTGAAATTCAGAATGTCCTTTCCATCATGGAGTTAGTGTCTCTTACATTACAACATAACCAAGAAAAAGAATTGGCAAAAAAACCTGTCACCAACCATTACAACAAGGAGCAGGTTTCTCCTACTAGAAAATGCTTTGAGCGTTTCACCATAAAAATGTTTCTTCTCTATAGTAACAGTTTACTAAAGCAAAGCAAAAACATCCCTACAGCACTAATCCCTTCAGAAATGAGCTAACAAAGGCAAACTCTGAGAAAAGCCCTTCATGGGCTCTCTCCTAAACCACTAAATGAGGGACAATTTCCACCTTCCTGGCAGAGCAAGCCACATACTGCAAGAAGCACTTGCCAAATACACATTAGCCCATGTCTACATAACAGCTGTGAATTACTGTAGATCACAGCCTTGGGTATTTCAGTATTTCAAGGGCAAGTTTGTTAGTTTGGGGGATTTTAAGTTCCATTCTTCATGACAGTTACTTCATCAAGATAATAGCAAGCCAGGAGATTCCTCTCAAAAGGACCTGCTGCTAGAGGGATGATACATCAGAAGCTTTATACAAGAAGCAGCTCTGTATTCTTCCCAGGGGAGTCTCCAGCTGTAAAAATATCAAGATGACACTCACCCACTTGAATCCTGTCTCAGATCTCTTTCCTGGTGCCAATTCTGTCCCTACCTTACCAATCGGGTAATAGGAAAAGCAAGGAAGAAGTATGGTACTTGTGTTCTTGATTTCCTCTTCCAAGGCCTAGTGGTTTTGAAGACAGGAGAACCAAGACACATAATACAGCCAAATTAACAAGTGAAGGATGCTAAAAACTCACTTTTTGGTTCAAAGGGCAAGTTCAAAGACTTGTTCTAGACTAATTTTATTCACTCATTTGCCTTCCCTTCCCTCCCTCTCTCAAACTGTTAAAGGAATCTAACTTCATTTAGAGTACAGGCAAAAGGAAGTTCTCTGGTATTTATTTCCAGCATTGTTTTTCCAATTAAATTTCTGTGCATCTCTGTTTAATGTTTGGGACATAATTGAAGGAGGTGGTTCCTACAGTTCAGCCACCAGCATGAGCCAACCTAAAAGATTTTCCAAAACTCAACAGGAGGAACAAGCAGCTTTCACACAAACCTAAAAAAATCTTCATGGAGCCAGAACCGCAGCAGCTAGCTTCCATCAGCACACCCAGAGATGACTACACTGTAATCCTTACAAACATGCAGATCCATGCAGACTTGATCTACTCAAGGATACTCAGCAAAACTTAGATTCAGTTTTTTTCCCCCCCAAGAAAAGCTATAGTCTGTTATCACATCAATTCATCCTACAGACTGTGGAGTGCTCAACATATACAAGATAAATACATACAATACAATGCTTGATATATGTGAGGTAACAGAATTTGCTATAAAGCAAAAGTTGGAAAAATCATGCTTCTGCTGAGTAGCAAATCTTCCTCGGCTTTCACCCATAATAATAGTAAGGGCCACTTACTATTTTGAGGGATTCAACGCATTGCAGAAGCCTTTGGAGTGTGCCAAGCGCTACTTGTGCTTGCAGACAGACCTTCGCAAAACCAGATTGCCAGAACTTTGAGAATACTTTTTTCCACTGTATCTAAGGGATGGTTGGAAGCAAGTGTTTTGAGGAAAATGAGCAGATTTTGAATCCAAAGAGTAAGGTGCTGGCAGGAGGTGTTGTGAGCAGGATAGGATTTTATAATGTCTTCTCCCTCCATTTGAAAAATTTCTCAGTATCAAGATACATCCCCCTCAGCCTACAGATTAATCTGTATTTTTAAACACAAGCTTCTTGTTAAACAACAAGAACTAAAAACTAAAAAATATCCTGCTCAACACATTCTATATTATAATGGCACCATCCTTGCCATGTGATATGAAGACAAATTTGTTTCCTGTCAGCCTGACTCAGTCTAATGGATTTTGGAGCTGCAGTTTTTCCACTCCTCTTAATGACTTGTTGCAATGGAGATGAGTGCTCTGCATACAGCAATGCCATCTCCTGGCATGGTTCCTGTGAGAAAGGGAACTTGCTGAATACCACTAAAGAAAGCTCCTGTTTTGGGAAAACAGAAACTCAGACTCCACAATAAATCTCAGATTTTCCCCTCGCCATTGCACTTACTGTTGGGCTGCAATTGTTTAGGGGACTGAAATGAAGCACTGAGAAGGCAGACAGTGCACTGTAGGAGCAAATCCACTCCAAGGTCTTAAAGCCACACCAAGAGTGAAGATTTACACATCCTCAAAGGTACTCAAGGCACTGTGGTGGAAGCCATGGATGCGTTCAATGCTCATCAATGCAGGAACCTGGCCAGAAAGGCTAGTTGTCAAACAGAGCCAACTTTGCATTCCCTGGGAAAATGCCTTCTGTATCAGCAAATATTTCACACATCTGATTTGTTTTACTTTTGTATTCCCAGCCAGAAAAATCTATATTAAGCAACAAAGATTGAAGACACATGATATTTACATTAAGGAAATAAACAAGGGCTAGCAATTCATCGTTTCCTCACAATTCTGACTTTCTCCTGAACCATCTCTGTCATTTGGAAGTATAGGACAGCACTTAAGATAAAAGTTTCCCATCAAATCTAATACCTATGGGTTGGTTAGTTGTCCGTGTGTGTGTGTCCCCCCCAATTTGCAAGGTTCATGCTACAGCATGCATTGAGAGCATAGATTTTAAAGACTGAACAAGACAGACAGATCTTAAATAGTTCTACTCTGAAAGTGTTTGAGGAGAAACAACATTGCAGAGTTATTTACTGTGCCACTCAAATGATATAAGGAGCTCACCCTGGGAATCAGATGTGCTGCAGAGATCCTAACCTTAAAATCTCAGCCAAAACAGCCCATGTCTTGCTGCTTCTCAGTTACCACTATTACCACCACCAGTAAGACAATCAATAGGCAAATAACAGTAGATTACCTTCCCTCCCTGACATTTTCATTCTGCAACTCATCTAGAGACAATGAATCTGTATGGGGAAAACACTGACTGAAACAAGTAGTTAGGTTAATAGTAATTAGGTGTCCAAAGAGAAAATTCCAAGTAAACTGTTTCCAACACTACATGTATCTAGAGACTTTTTCCATAGATTTCCATTAGATTAAGGTCATGTTACAGTTTTGCTCTATTCTCTCAGCAATTCTTACTAGCTGATAAGAACTCCCTTTCAGAATTTTTATATTTAATCTTTTACAATATCAAATATTTCAAGATGAATATGCTTTGATCAGATTCTCTGCTCATATTCTGACTGGAAGGGAAGCATATACAGAGGCATGGCCTACAGTTCAAGTGCATTTTTCAGAAACTCTTTTGATTTATCTGATGAGGCATTCAAGAGGCAGCCTGTAAAAAAAACACCCAGACAGGCATCTTCCGGAAAACAAGATTACTAGAAGTATCTTCAGTTTATCTTCTGGACACATCTACATAACCACTAATACTGTCCTATCCTGCACAGTAAACAGACAATCACAGGCACTCAAAACATGAAGCTGAACAGCTGACACAGTCAGGTTTAGTTTTAAGACCCATTCAGCCAAGCATTTTGTTTTTTCTTCCTCTGTGGGAGAGATCAGTTATTCAAAATAATATTGCTTGAGACTTACCACCCAAATTCTCAAACATTGTCTAGTTTTATTTTTAATAGTATTTGAATGTTCAAGTGTTTTAGTCATCAAGCAACACAGTACAGTTATATCTAACAAATACACAAAAGATGTAGAATAAGCAATGCTCCAGCACAGTCAAGAAGCAGATGTTTGAAAGCTAAAGGTATAATCTTACCTCAACTATAGCAAGTTTTGTCAGTGTGAGAAGACAGCAGACTACCTTGACAAGTTACTGCAGAGAGATGCAAAATCAAGATCTGATCTTCAATAGCTGTAAATTCAACCTTTCATAAGATTAAAAAAGAAACAGGAATGAAGAACATGCCACTAAGTTCAAGATCTCATTATCTAAACAGTCTTCTCATACAGTTTTATTAGGTTCAACCTTTCCTGGCTCTAGCAATGCTACAGTAAATGAAGACTCCTCTCCCCATAAGGATATCCAATATATGAAAAAGCTTAGGAAATACAAACCAAATCAAATTAAAAAGCACTTTGGGCCAAATGTAATAATTCTGTAGATCGGTAGCCGAACACTGGGAGTTTTCCTATTGACTTCAGAGACTGCCCAACTACAGGAACAAGGTAATCTCACACATGTGCCTGAAGGGCTTGTCAAGTAACCTAACTGTTTAACTACAGTCCTTCCTTTGCAAGGGCAGTAAAAATCTGAGGAGAGCACAGAAAACAGTCTATGATATACAAACATTTATACAGAGTAATCTGAAACGTATATGCTCTTCAAATATTTGGCTAGTTGAGTTACATGACTTTTCTCAAGTTCATGCATCTGGGTAAACACAACCATTTCCCATGTCTACTGGTGTCAAATTTCCTCATGAATAATCCCAATACTACAAATTTGGAACAAAGGGATGTATTTGTCTTGTCAAATCATGTACACTAGTAACAAGTTTACAGTAGTATTTTTGTCTGGCAGAGTCAAATAGTGGGTTCTGGTAGCTACAACTGGCATTTGTTCAGGCTTTTTTTTTTGTTTTGTTTTTCTTCCTATATTCAGAGTAACACTAATTGGTTTTTTTCAGCCCTGAAGTTTTAAAATGAAGCAAACCAGAACAAAACTCTGTGAAGCTCGCATTCGAGGTAGCAGATGATGCACCTGCTGCTCTCCACCATGTCTCAGAGCTGGTTTTGACACCTCACTCACTGTTCCCTTTGAAGCAGCAGCCTTATGCCAGCTGAGCAGATCAGTTGTCTGGTAAAACAGGATTACTGAATGTTCCTCCTTCAAGGAGGCAAGACATGAGTTTTCAGGGAATCATGATCAATGGCACTTCATCTCAAGAAACTGAAACAGACTTCTTAAAATATTTTGTTTTAAATTGACAGACTCCAATAAGCTCTTTGAGAAGTTAGCCTTGTTGTATTCTGTTGTGAGTGATACAGACAAAAAAGCTTAACCACATTCAACCTGCCCAAACCAAGACAAAAATTAACTGAGAGCTTGCAATCAGCAGTGTTTCATTTAAGCTTAGAAAAGAAGAGACTCCCATCTTTCCTGATTCCTTCCTTCCAGCTATTGTGGACATGAGTGTAAAATTTTCACATCAGTTTTACAGTCTCGCAGTGGAGAGGAATAAGTCTTCAGTCTAATTACAGGTTTAATATAAGCAACAAACATCTAGATGCAAGACTGTTTCACTTTTGGCAGAATATAATCCTCAGAGACATTTAATCATAATCCAGGGCTACACTGTATCCTGTTGGAAAACCTGTAGAAGCCCATTTTACAGAATGTACATGGAACTGACACATAATGGCCTGTGCAAACAATTATCCAGTACCTGCATGTCAGAAGAGAAGGATTTCTCTAAATGCATACTGTTTCTATATGCATAACTATGTTCTTCTAAACTTGATACTTAAATTGCATAAAAACTGGTTTAATTATATATTAAATGGGCTTTAAGTGAAATATATAGTCTTTAACTATATATTCATAATTCAAAAAACACACTAGAAACAACCTTTTATAGTTACCCTGTGGCTTCCACAGCATCTTAAGTATAAAAAAAGTCAATAGCTCAGATATCCTAATCTATGTTACCATGGTAAGCATTCTGCCACACAATTCCATCTTCCTATAAACAGGGACCAAACACACATATTTGTGTAATCTCTAAAGGAGAAGATTCAATTTTTCACTCATGTATCAAAGCCTGCTTCTGAACACACACCTATCTTTGTAACTGCCTTTAGGTGAGGATTAGTTTATATCAACTACTGATATTCAGAGTTTAAAACAGATTTAAATCACACGTTTTCCATAAAAAAATATTCTGAAGTCATACACAATAAAAGCTTTAATACTTTACTTTTCCTGGTCTAATCCCTTCAACTTTCTACATTTCAAAACTAGTCTACTTATAACATGCCTTACATCAGTATATTCAAGTTTTTCCTTCCAGGTAAGTGCAGCATTGTGTGCTATTTCAGACTCTCCACTAGAAAAACATCTAGAGGGTTCATCACAATTTCTTCATTAAGTGCAAAGTCATTGGTACATGTGTTGTCTACTGGATCTTTAAAAATATTTTCCAATGCAACCTTGCACCACTTTAATAATCACTGGCAGTGTATTCTGTAAGAACTTAACTAAAGAGGATAAATGTTCTTTATACAGCCTGAAATGTGCAGCCTTTATTGTTTTCATTACATTTACAGAAGCAACAGAGACTAATAAGGGATTTTAAGTTTAAAAAACCCAGCTTCCTCAGTTCCTTGTTAACTAGCATCACAACTGAATAAATGATTATTTTACTTTCCAGGGTTTGTTTGCCATTGTAACAGTATTGTAGGAATCTGGAGAGTTGACTTGGAGATTGCTTTTACAGTACATGGCATTTCTAGTATTTCAACTTGATAAATCCCAATTAGCAGAGTCATTCAGACATTCTATTATTAATCTAAAAAAAAAAACCATGATGCTGTTGCACAACAATTTTCTATGACTGAAATGAATCTCTGCACTAACTCTGCAAAACCTTGATAAAAAAAAATCATAGATGCAATACTCTCATCCTGTCAGGGGGAACTGTTTTGGGGAAGAGATGTGTATGCTATATTATTGCTTCATGCTGGTGATGTATCAGTGAAGCTCAATGCCAAAAGCTCCCCCAAGCACTAGTTAAGTGAAAGCTCAGTGGACAACACAAGGACAAATGCCTCAAGAAGGCAGATCCTCCAAGAAATTTAAATAATTTTCCATTAACAAAACTTAAAAAGGCAAGCCAACTGCCCTTCATAGATGTGGCAGCTAACTCCAGGTAAAGGTCTAGGTCTCAATGCACCCCTCCAAAATAAGCACAGTAACAGGCAGGCTGACAGGTGCAGAGAATACCAAACTATGTTTAGTTGCAGTGAAGGCTGTGTCAGGTCACATTTCAGATAACCAGAGCCTTCCTCCACTCCCCCTCCCCACCCTTATAGATGCAAAGGTTTGCACCTCACCTCTATATCATATCACAAAGTAGCCTTTCAGGCAATGTATATCTTTAAATACCATCACAGACAAAGCAGACCTCAGTTTCAAAAAGTGCAAAAACACTATTAAACCTTGACAGATACTTCTTATGCTTTTGTATCCACTGGTACATCTGGTCATCACCTGAAAAGACTACTAAAAAGCTGCAAAGCCAAGCCCATCCAGTGAGGAGGCCTTTGCTGCCTGAGCTGTAGAGCCCTGAACAATTTATGGGGAAATACTGCCCTACGCACCACGCTGAATTGTCTGGCAAGATGTGTCAGCTCACATCCTGCTGGATGCATGCACTATCAAACAGAGAAACCAAAGTATCCAGAGACACTGTCAGAAGCACACAGTAAGAGCCAGACCCCCATTCTGGCCTCACCCCACAAAAGGCCCTCCAAGCATGGTGCTCTTAGAGTCCTCAGGAAGATGCTAAGGCCAAGGTCAAACAGCTTGAGGAGTTAAGGACTTTTAACATCAAGGGAGCTGCAATAGTGTAGCTCAGACAAGGTGCCAAGACCACAAGCAAATAAATTACCTGCCAGTAGCAGTACCAATGTGGGTGATAAGAGGTTAACACTCATTAGCCAATGCCAAGGAAGTAATTTAATCTTAGAGTACCATCCATTTTCTACACCTGGACACTTGGCTCTAAAGACCTTTCAAGATTAGATGGCTGTTTGCAAACAGTTATCAAGGGTTAGGGCTAGGGCAACCCCTAATCCAGTGACAGAGACTCTTTACTACCCCTTTTCCATCCCCACCCTGGGAACTGAAAGGGAATAATGAAGACCAAGAGGACTTGTGGACTGGAAAAAAAACCACCACCCTAAAACTACTTTAATGAGAATAGCAGCAATAAAATTAAATGTATAAAACCCAATATCAAACCCAAACTCCCTTGATGGCAACTATATCACTGTCACCACTGGCACTGTGCAGAAGGGTTCAGCAGCAGACCAGAGCCAGAGTGGGAGGGGGCTGGATCCTGGAACTCTCAGGTCAGGATAGAAGGGAGAACAGGCATAGTTCTCCTTAGATGCCAGTCATTGAAGAAGAAAGCTGGAGAGAAGAAGGAACTGACCCTCAGCTTTGCACTGAACATGACATATATGGAACAGAATACCTAGCTGGTCACTTTAGGGTCACCTGAACTGTTGGCTCCTCCCTGAGGTGCAGCTGTTTACACTGCACCCCCCACTGTGGTACACGAGATTTAGCAGTGACCTTGGTCTGCATACCAATCCTTGGCAGTAAATCCAAACATTAGGCCTTATCACTGCTAGAAGTACTTGTCTACGAAACACGGTTTCAGAAAATGCAGTTAATTAGAGGAGTTTTAGCTGAAGTAAAATCACTGAACAAAATTGTTCTGTTGTAACCCAAACCAAGACACAGACAAGAAAATTTGATATAGCAATTCAAACAGGCTATCCTGAAACTTTCAGCCTTGGAATTGCACTTTGCTGATGCAAGGTTTTGACCCAGTGGGGAATGAGCCTATTACCCATTACTTCCAGCACATTACAGTCCTCAGGAACAGCCTATTCTCTGTAAAATCTGAAGGTCATGCTATGGCATCTTTTCATCAATTACTGTCATGGATAAGGTTTCTGATAAGCAACCAGTTAGAAAAATTGAGATCAGGGAGACGAAGGGTGTCAGCCCTATTGTCTGGCTTTTAGGTATACTCCAACCATGTCCATATCGGAGTCCTAAAATTGCTTGGAATATCCATTTTGTCAAATACGAGCCAGGTAGGAGACAGCAGAGAATGCACATCAAGACAGCAATGAAGCCTGCAATGATTGGAGGTAGAACATTTCCAGTACTAACCTCCAACTGCTACAGAAATAATTCTCAGAAATGATCTCGTTAAAGAGCAGGTTCAGATACAATAAGCTACTTGTAGGAAATCCAAGGCTAAATTATTAGTGATGTGATCTAGGTCTAAAAATTCTGAGTTTACAGTGTTACAAGAGATCTACATGCAGCATGTGACTCCCCTGTCTCCTATCCTAGGCAAACCAACAGGCTTTGGCTCCCATGCACTGACCAGCTGCTGCTCTCGGCAAGAACTAAAATATCATCCTGAATTGAGGCCAGGATATTAGCATCCAGCCTGAGCAAGTTCAAGTTCCCAGAAAACTCCTGCGCAGTCATGAGAGAGTTCTACTCATGACAAAGTCCTGCCCCTTTCCCTGCCAGCTCCTGCACCACCCACACATACACGCACAGCGCACATCAGAGGGAACCGCAGTCACAGTCATCCACTGCTGCTGGAAGGAAACATGCATTCCTGAGAGCAGCAGCAGCTGAGGGTCACAGATGACCAAGTATTGGCAGTCACTCCACACCAGGAGGAGAAGGGAAAGCTAGATTTTAGAAAGATAAAATAAACAAATGTGTCTTGGAGGATACACTAAAATAGCATACAAAGGATACTTCAGAAGAATTCTGCTCACGTGATCTAACAGTCAGTTACTAGCTTAGATCATGTACAAAACATCCTAGTTCAGAATCAAATTGTAAAGTTTATTTTCTCCTACTGGACTTGCAAATGTGAGAAGGGTGCTTTGGTTTTAAATCAAAGACTCTGGGTGCGTGCTCTTTCTAAAGGTGCACAGGAGTTCTAAAATGGAAACTGCCCTCAGCTTGATATTTGCTGACTATACAGACAGGTAAGTAACCTAGGATTACACAATTTTCTCAAAGAAAAAAACCTGTAACTCAAAGATTGCAGAAGAATACAAATTAAGTCTGAATACCATCAATCTTTTCAGAGGTAAGCTCACAGAACAGTCACTATTAATAAAGGTCACTATTAGACCTAACATAAACAATAAGGGTTTTTACAGCACTGTTTCACTAGCTTGAACCCAGCCAGTCTGAATGCTTGAAACACACTGCCATCCATCAGATGTTTGGAAACATCCCACAAGATGAAAGTTCTCTAACAGGACATTAAACTGTTGTCAAGACCTCTCAAACAATTGCCAGGACTTTAGGTCACAAACCATTTCTTCACACAAATTCTTGCCTCACATACACAACCCCCATATGAGGTCAGGAAGTCAGGCTGCTCATGACAGTCACATGAACATACCCATGCATGTGTTCAATTTGCCTTGCAAAGAGCAATCACTAGAGGGATCAAATGCTTCTTCAGTTTAGTCTGTTGTGAAATACAACTACCATTTTAATTTGATTCATGACTTTCCACACATTTAGAATAAGCAATAGTGAATATAATAATGGATACAAGGATTTCAGCAAGGCTAACTGGATGTCTAAAGAAGTACAACTAATAAAAGCAATGAAGAACAGAATGACAGTTATGCCATTACCAGCTTGGACTTTAGCACCAGCAGCTCAGCACACAGGAATCAGTCACTTCCATGGAAGATGTGTAAGCTGCTCAACAGGACAATAGCCCCTTGGCCATACTTGTCCTATACCAGACACATCACCTTAAAACACACAGATTATCTTAATAAATAAACCAATTTAAATAAAGTTTAAATTAAGAAAGGGATGCACTTCACAAAGCTTCTTACCAGTTTTCAGCAAGCACGATTTTAATGCCAAGGACACCATCTAACTTGTGGAAATTCACCTTAGTTACCAACTATTAAAACACCACTGAAAGAGAATTCCTGAAAGGAACAAGTCAGTAACTTAGTCTCCTGTAGCTGTCATGTTTATATACACCAGTAGGACTGAACAGAAAGAGTTAACAAGGCAAACACTTTTCCAAAATGTTTGCAGGGATGAGGGGGTAGTGTTGATGAATTAGTCTTTGTTTCATAAATAAAGATTCCTTTAATAGTTTAATATAGGAAGTCCCAAGTAACTGCCCCATTATATCCTGTACTCTTAATACTCTACAGGACGAATCAAGTTCTACAGATAAATCAAAATACTTCAAGACTAGACAGTCAAAACAAAAAAAAAAATAATCAACCCAGACTATACAAGCAGAGACAAATAATTATGCTGTAAGTACTATGCAGTCCCACAGCTCAACACAATCCATTTTTCCTGTTGGAAAACTCAGATGCAATGTACAATTTGACCAGCGCTTTAACTTGATTAAATCTGAAAATGCAGAGCAGTTACCTATAATTGATACCCAGCAGTTCTTACACAGAATGAGGGAACACAGATACAAATATTATTCTAGGATATTAGAAAAGTTACAGAAAGCACATATTTAAACAATATTTTACAGAGTGACTCTCACAAACACTTCAGCACTCAGGGTTGTAATTTTGTGTTCTGAGGCAGGGGAAGACTGAAGCACAAGTACTGAAGTACTGCCATCATCTCATTAGCAAAGCTGCCCTACCACCACTGTAGTCTGTTCATTCAGGGTTTAGCAACCACTAGACTAGTTCTCATGTTCAGTCAATCATCCAAAGAACATCAGCACACCAAGCACTCCTCATTACTTAATCATAATAGATTAAAATGATCAGAAAAGAAATAATTTTTGCTAAATTGAAAAGTTTGACCTCAATGCTTTCTCAGTCTGAAGCACTGCACTTTTAACCCATTTTCTGCACAGTATTAACACTTCTAGTAAAGCCCACCTTCCTGACAGAAGTTTTATCAGATTGTTTCAGCCAGCTGCCAACTTACATTACTCTAAAATCTCTGTGCATCAACGATGGGTTCTGAATACAGCCTGTTTCTCCTACTTATGTTCATAAACCTCCACAGGTTAACAAACGGTAATTTCTAACTCAAACCCCTCTTTATTTAGAGCTTTTTTGAAGAATGTAAATAAAGAGTGTATATATATATACACACAATTATATACACACAATATATATACACTATATATATATATATAAAATTACATCTTCAAGCCTACATCCTGCTACAGACAACAGTTGCTTCTAAATTCCTAGCTTACTCACCATCCCAGTAAGGACAATCAAGCACTTGATAAAAAGATGGCCATCTAAATGGAACACACTGTGTTTATGCAAGTATTTCCCCACTCTTAGTCAGTTCTTTATTGACAGTTAACTAGGACACTTTTAAGTCCCATTGACCAGTTTCTGTTTATAAACTTAGAAGAGATTTCTCTTGACACAAACACACACCAGAAGGACCGGGGAGGCTCATCCAAGTTCTTTGATCACCAGGAGAGCATATTTACCACTCCAGGGGTGTATTCTCAGTGACTGTAGCTCAAAAACCAGTGCCTGAGGGTAAGCTCAGGTGACAAAATTACTTTTCTGTTGGTATAACATCAGCCTTTTCCCTTGATACGCAAGATGCCATGGCACTCAACAAGACAAATACCAGCAGCTCCACACAGCCCTCACCAACCCCAAAGCTCTCCCTCCCACACCCTCACAGGGACCAGCACAGCTGTGGAGAGCACCTTATTGGGGTCTGAGGCAACAAACAGCAAGTCACCTCAATAGAAAGCCTAAAATCCTGTACAAAGAAAACATCAAAATAATAGTAATAAAAAAATTAATAAATTCTACATAATAAAGTAATAATAAAATTTAAATACAGACACAGCATGTTCACCACAACTATTCCGGCATTTCACAGTAAACATTACTATTGCTTTACCAAGACCTAACCTCAGGAGGAAACAAAGCTACAGATATTAAGAACAACAAGTTGTGCTTCCAAGACAAGTTCACAGTGACCAGTATTTTAGCACAGAAAGGCTCACAAAGCGTGTAGGGAAGTTTCTGGGGTTTTTGTTTGGTTTGGGTTCCTTTACTCACTAACTGGTAAGAAGCACTATTCCTTCAATATTTAAACAGCCAAGTTAAGAAGTAAATCCTCTTAGACACAAGGCATGCAGTAGGGTTTTTTTCTGAAGCAAGCTGTAGTACTCCATTCCAGTACACCCCAATTAGGAGGAAGGAGCTGTGGCATCACTCCAGAAAATTCAGGGGTAGCCTCACCACAGAGCAAGCAGCCCCACAGCCCAGAAGGTTCCATGACTCTCAGAGCGGGCAGCCTCACAAAATGGCCGACAGCCCCACAGCCCAGAAGATTTCATGACCCTCAGAGCAGGCAACCCCACAAAATGGCAGACAGCCTCACCACACAGCAAGCAGCTCCACAGCCCAGAAGGTTCCGTGACTCCCAGGGCAGGCAGCCCCACAAAATAGCAGGCAGCCTCACTGCAGAGCAGGCAGCCCCACAAAATGGCGGGAAGCCCCACAGCCCAGGAAGTTCCACACCCCTCAGCCCAGGCAGCCCCACAAAATGGCAGGCAGCTTCACAGCCCCAATGGTTACAAGGGGTATGTCCCCAACAGCTCCCTGAACAAAAACATAACACCAAAAGTCACCCTTTAACACTAACATGTACAAGTCTTGTAAGGGAGGGAACACCCCCAAACAAACCTAAAACTAACAACAAAAAAAGCCTCAAAGCTACCAAAAAAACCCACCAAAACCAACCTTAAAAAACACCAAAAACACCCAAACCTCAGGCTCTTTTAAACACTCTACATGGGAGATATATGTATATATATATATAAATTAGGAAGCATACAAAGGAACTTCACAACAACCACAAAGCATCAGAAACAGAAATACAGTAGGCCTAATGCTGATACAGACATCACTATCAAATTGCAATCCTCAGTTCAACCCCCCATTTCTTAAGCATTTATATAAAAATAAACCATTACCTCTGTGATCAGCCCAGAACAACCTCTCTTCTGCAGACAGGAAAACAATAGCCTAAAGCAACACTTTGTGCTGCTTCCAGTACCTTCTACACAACTGCTGTATGAGAAGACTTCCTGGACCTTTGTGTGATTCACCTGATTAACAATTAGCCCCAGCTGGACATACCAGGGCCCCTAAGGAGGCTCCTGGGCAGGAGGCAGCTAGCACAAGACTAACCCCACAGCACCTGTGAGGTCACAGGCCAGGCCAAGCCAAGCTAACTGAAAAGTCAGAAGACTGAGGAGATTAAAGAAATCTTTTCCCTAGGACTTTAGGAGGTATGATGCCCCTCACAGTCAGTTATCCTCTTTTGTAGTCACTGGCTAGTGTCTCTCCACATCCCTAAAGATATAAGCCAACTGGAAACATGCATGTGCATGTAAGAGAGAATCATTTTTATTTTCAATATATTGACTTCTGGTAGAGCAGAGTGAGGCTCAGCAGTTCCTGAGGGCTGCCTGCCCACAGGCAGGCTTTCCTGAGCCTCCCCATCACCCTCTGGGGGTGCTTTGCTCCCCAAAACTCTCTCCATCTGCATTTCAGCAGCAGCTTGGTTGGGTTTCAATGGATTTGCTCAGCAGCAAACTGGGTTTATTTTTGGCGGGTCCACCCCTGGCAGGCCTGGCTGCCCAGCAAAGGCGTCCCTGGGGGAGTGCTTTGATACATATAAAATCATCAATTTCTGGTTTATACACTCCTGAAGTCATAATATTTGAACGACACCTTGTCTATTTTCCTTTCCACCTGGTTTAGCTACTTCCATATTATGCATTGCATCAGGGCACCTAACAGTATTTCCTAAATTAACTTACTCAGGGAACATGTTTAGTGCTCACTGACAAACAAAGCTCTGCAACTTGCTTTACTTTTCCTTTCTTTTTTTTTCTTTCCTATACTCTTTTCTACAAACCAAGATACCTGATTGGACCACGAAAGGATTTAAAAACTTTGATTCTCCTCCTCCACAGCTGGATAAAAATGCTAGCTCAAGCTAAACAGGTCTTCATGGCAGTGGTAAATCTTTGCACACATCTTCTGCATAAATTGGGCCAATTTACTGGAGTTCCCTCATTGTAGACTCTCATGTGTGATCAATAGGATCTGCTAATTTCCAAGATTTCAGAGCACCCCTTTCACTAAATGCAACCAACCCACGGGCATGCAGTCTTGCAGGCTCTACATTTCAGTTACTGTATGTGATGGAAACAGGCTGAATACCAAGGTTTGGTTGTAATTTTGCATATACTAGATTATTATTATGGAAATTTTTTGCTACATTTTAAAGCAAGCTCCAGTATTTCCACTGCCTGTCTTAAGACTGTTTGGAGTATTCAGGTGACCGAAACACAAATACTGAGCTGAACCATTAGGCAGTGGACTAACCTTCTAGTCGAGGTTGCATTTGCTTTTAGAAAGTACTCCTCTTTGGCTTTCTCTACACCAAATGTCAGCTTTACACAGCACCAGCCATTGGTTTGGTTGTTCTTCCCATCCATCCTCCCTGGTATGTTCTTCATGTGTGATCCATTGGAACATACCTCTTCCTACTGTGGCCATTCCCTTGCTGAATGCTACAGAAAGCAAGCATTTTAAAAGATTTTACTTCTTTTATATACTCATTCTTCTCGTCCAGGGACTAGACAACCTTCATGCAGTCCAGCCATATGCCAAGGCTTAGCTCCCAGGTTATCACCTGAGAACTTTGCTGGAGTAGAGACCTGGAACCAGAGGTGTACCTTTAATATCTGCTTGCAAATTCCCTTCACGCTTTGCTGGGAAGCAAGCTTTCAAAAATTACCATTTCCCTTTTCTTGATTGTGGGCCTAAAAAAATATTGGCAGTGTGGCAGAAGTATGTTTGTTATCCTATAGTGTGTTATCATCTATTGTGATTCACTTTCTAATTATATGATTACTTCAGCGTTTTTTTCCAGAGCCCAATTTGGTGTAAAGGACAGACACAGAAGGCTCAGAATTAAGATTGCATAGTCTCTAATTCTATTAATTTGTTACTAGTAAGTGCTTGAGTTTGCAACCTAAATAACACTGGAGCATAGCAATGTTTATATGTAATCTAGATACATGTAGTTATTTACACACTAACTCTAATTACTTTTTCCTACATTAGCCTACATCTATTATGCAACAGGTTCATTACACATTATGTTTCATCATTTCAAATCAGTGAGGAGGCATTTTCTAGCACCCTTTTCCCTTTGATATGACATCCATGGTTCACTGAAATAGAAATGTTCATTTTGATAGATGTTCTCTTTACTCAGTACTATGACACCTAAGTGACTACTTCACTATGCTGATTTTCAAGTCATTCTAGTTTTGAGCAAATGACTTCTAATTCTTCACGGTAGCAGAAGGTAAGATTAAAAATAAGATTGTATCAAAGTTCAAAGAAACCTTGAAAATGGTGAATTCAAAACAACCTAATTTTTGAAATTATGAACTAGAATCCATGCCAGCAAAGAGGTGAAGGCAAACAACACACTGTCCAAAGCAAAGCTACTGCAAGGGTGGGCTGAAGGGGCATCAGCCTAAACTACCCATGGAAGAGAAGCTTCAAATATCTTCAAATCCCACCAACTGTTAGCAGGGGACAAACAACATCCTGCAGTATGAAAAGCCTAGGGAACGGGATGAAGAGCAGTGGGCTAGAAAAGGCAGCACCGAAGCAGTAGTGTATGAATAGTAATAGTATGAATGGTCCAGAAGATGACTTCTAACACTGCAGCAGCTTGCAAGGTTTTGGGATGGTTTGTTACAAAACAGTAAGAGACAAAATCCAGTAGATTTACAGGGGGAAACTCCTCCAGAAAACAAAGTAAGAAAACTAGTCCTGCAGTTACACAGAAGAATTGAAGTATTCCCTGTAACAGATTTTTGTCAAGCCCTAGGTGGAGACCTCATACCGATTAGACCACATCTGTTTGAGTTTATGTAATCTGACAGGCTGCAAAACTGTATAATTTGAGCACAGAGATGAATTGCTACTGCATCCAAGAGCCACATTTGGCACAATACACCAGGCAGACATTTCCAGCAATCACAACTGCTTGTGGTGACTCCTAGTAACGAGGTATTGGGTAGAATCTGAAGGTCTCATATTTCACTCTCTTAAGCACTCAAGCAAATACCTTGCTCTCCTGGATTTGTGATACAGGACAATGTTGCCACAGAAACATCCCTGGAGAAACAGAATGACAGGAAATCTACATCTTCCTACATTCACATCAGAACTCTTCTTCTGAACATCACACTGGATGTTCTCTCTCCAGTTTTGGTTCTTGCTCCAAGCCTTGACTTCAACACTCTAGAATCCTCTATGTCCTTTTGGAACATATTTGGATTTCCACATACATCCAACCATATTTAAAAAAAAAAAAAATGAATAGGAAATTGAAGACTTAAGTTCCAGGCATAATTTTCAGACAGATATTATACAAAAGAGAATTATATGGTATAAATGGGTTTCAGGGGGATCAATCATGGCATGACATCAGGAAAATTACCTTGTGACTGCTGTACGTTGCTCAATGATAAGCAACTTTGACTGAGATGAGTTAAATCACAGCGAAAGACACTCCCGCACACTTTCTTTTCCTATCAGATAATGGATTAGGATCACTGATTTACTCATGTGTGCTCAGAAACACAGCAGGCTAGGAGTACCTAAGTGACATGGCAGACAGCACAAAGCCAGACACTTACAACAGGAGAACTGGTTCTCAAACAAGGACCTCAGAACAGTCTGAGGGTTAGTGAGTTGGGAATCCTGATCCCAGTCTCTTGCTCCAAACAAGGCAGACAGGGTGTTTACAGGTGTACAGCTTGCAGTTCAGGAAACCAGTATTGTCTAATACACCAGTCACAAGTTTTAGTGTTGCTGCCCTATCTCCATTTAACCAGCCATATACTCATCTCAAGTTTAAAGTACTAAACTACCTTAATTTTATGTTGCCTTGTAAACAGTACAATTATTAATGTATGCTTTTTCCTGCTAATGAGTTAGGCAGCTTGCAATTTCAACCAATTGAAAATACTTCCTAGGGAACAGTTAGTAAGAGTGAAGGGTTATCCCTGTTTCCTTTATTTTACTCCCAGAAACACACTTACATAAAATTATGTCAAATTAAAAAGGATACCTCACTGGAATTTTTTGATTGTTCAAAGGACCAGAACTAAAATTTAGAGTAGCCTGGCTTTTTGTTCAGCACATTCTTACAAATGCCACTGGTATCTGACTGCACTACTTGACTCAGCAAGGTGTACTTTAAGCACGATTTAAATGGTACAACTCAACTATACAGTTCATGCTAAAGCAGGTTCACAGTAAACAAATGCAAATAATGGCCCCAGTTCTGCAAGTGTCTCCAAATATCTATTTAACATGAAGGACAGACTGAAAGATCTCTTAAATTAACTGAGAGACACAGTAAAAACTCCACAAATATAACTTCAGTTCAAACAGCTTCCTCAGTGGCTTCTGCTATCGAGCTGCAAGATGGCACTAGCCTCAAGGACCTCTGAGGGTGTAATGGGAATTCAGCATGTTGCTGATTTCACTTTTCTTTAAGGGCTACCCTGGTGTGCTGTGGTAACAAAACAGTTGAAACAGTATTTCTAAGCAGATGTGTTAACCTCCCTTTTGTTTTGTACTCTACCAAGTCTACCCTCCTTCCTTCCTAAGGATGCAAGCCTTGTTTGATAAAGTAAGAGGCCGGTAGCAATTTATAGAAAAATTGATTGACTTCAGCCATCATTGCATTCTTTGCCTTGGTCTTGAGTGGCTTTGTGCATTTATTCATGGACTTTTAGACTCCTGTGAAGGTCACACAATAAGCTGTATGTATGCTATCTTTTTGGCAGCAAAAATTCAAATAAATATTATACCACAGCCATAGTTCAGAAACATGTCTGACAAGTGATCTCTTTCTAAATGTAATTTAAAGTAATTCTAAATAGAGAGCAGACAAAATGCACATGAAGACAGTCAAACTACTGTAGCAGTCCATTTTTTTCATGAGTGATTTCCACATACTAATTTATGATAGCACATCGTTGTTTTATTCTCATGTCAAATGAATAACCCTGTGAGAAGTTAACTCAGAATGCTCCACAGAACACAACAGGCTGGGTTTGTGCTGGACATACTGGGTCCTTTCTCAGCAGTATATTTCAGTATGGGGCAGGGGCTGCTCTGTTTTGCAGTAAGCACATAGATTAAGTTATATGCAGACAGAAGCCAGGTTTCATGAGGATCCCTGGTGCTCGAGGCCTTCATCACCAGGCCTTCCCTTACTACCTGAACTTCTTTTCCCTTCCGGAGGCACTTCATCTGTCCTGCTGGTCCTGCTGGTTGCATCTAGTATGGACTGCAAATAAACCAGAGAGATCTTTGCTCATTTTTCTCCATCCAGAATCCTAATTTAGCTACTAAAATCAGACACTTTTTTTTCTTCAAGTTTCTAGAACAGGAAGTGACAAAATATGTGAGGGTGAGGGAGGTGGCTGTTCTTGTGGCATTCCCAACTGATGTCAGAAGCAAACCACACAAAGGCCTTTATGCCTGTTACCCAGCCCAAACATCCAGCACGTTACGGGGCTTGCAAGTTTAGATACTCCTCCAAACTTTCAGATGCCTGATGAGGAGATCTCCTCATCAATGGTACCATCAGCTTCTCAGAGAAAATGAAGAAAGAAAAAAAAAAAGGAAGGGGATGGGATTTATATTTGGATTTATGTTTAAGTACATACATACTACGCTAATCTGATTATTCATCAGAAATCCTACTTTGCAACGGCTTTTTCTTTATTAATCTTACCACAGCAATGTTACAGCTTGAACAGGGAAAAGCAAATGGAATACACCAACACTGTGTCCATTTCTGCCTCTCCCGTTTTAGAAGACATGAAGTGCTCACAGCATGAATCCTCCAGGACCTCCAGCACCACTCCTCAACGCAGCCAGCAGCCAGCCAGAGAACATCAAATAACTCTTGCCACCGACTTCACCATTCCCAATGTAAATTAATGCAGCAGCAGTGTCAAACAGTGCTCTCTTCTTGCACAGGAATAGATCCAAGCAAAAAAGCGTTGCAAGAGCAGGAACAGCCACTTGAAAATTGCTGCATTACGTTAATTAAGATTTTATTCATGCCTTTCAATATGCTCTCCTACAGCAGTAATGCACCAGAACGCGCTGCACCACCACTGCTCACAATCATGTGAAGTTACACATGCATACGTGTGTGTGTGTGTGTGTGTGTGTGAGCACACACTTCATGTGTGTGACTGCACAGGCACACCTGCACAGGTGCGCTGCCTGACATAATTTTGGGATGGATGTGGGTTTTTTCATTATTTTACGGGTTATTTTATTGAATGACAAGCACAGAATAGGAAAGCATCCATCCATCTACCCACCCACCACTGCCGACGTACTTTTGTACCACTCGGGTCCCAGTATTTCGCCCCCCCTCCCCGTCCACTGGGGCTCCGTCTCCCGTTTTCAGGATGCCCGGGAGTGGCTAGGGCAGCCTGCCGGGACCCACACCGCGGGGATCCCCTCGCAGCAGCCNTGCAGCGCGGCCGCACGCCCGGTCCCTGCGCGGGTGGGTGGGTGTGCGAGCGGGCGCGGGGAAGACCCGGTGCGGCGCGGCAGGGTGCCCGCAGGCGGCAGCGGGCGCGGAGGCGGAGGCCGGGCTCCCGATGAGATCATGGACAGCTCCACTGCTGCCGGCGAGCGGGCGGTGCCGGCGGGGGGCGCGGGGGGGGGGCCGCCCCGCCCTCCC
>VWZO01011706.1:893804-960164 GCA_013396975.1 Bucco capensis | reverse complement strand
CCCTCACGCGTACATACAACACACACAACCCTCTGCTACAGCCCCACCAGCACACACCCTCCCTCACACATACGTACACGATGCACACAACCCACTACAGCCGCCAGCATACACACCCCCTCACACGTAGATACAACACACACACACCCCTGCTACAGCCCCACCAGCACACACACCCTCTCACACCTACAAATGCCACATACCCTCACACATACATACAACACACACCTCCTCACACATACATACAGCACACCCACATCTGTCTCACACGCACACATGAGCAAACACACATCTCCTCATATACATCCATCATACTTGTACCTCCTCATATACCCTTTCACGTCTGCCTGCAACCCTCTTGCACACACCCACACACTCTACACCCCACAATCCCACACACACATGCACCCACAGACCCAGGCAAATGGTGAGGGGGGGGCCATGGCATCCCCGGGCAGCAGACTGAACTTCCTCTGGGGCTCTCTTCTAAATTGTGATATCTTATTATACCTTCCTGGTCAGCTCTAAGCATCAAAATACAGGAATAAACCCCTAGTTGAGGGTTTACAGAAACACAGCTATTTTCAGGTGCAATTAT
This sequence comes from Bucco capensis, assembly GCA_013396975.1. Classification (NCBI taxonomy): domain Eukaryota; kingdom Metazoa; phylum Chordata; class Aves; order Piciformes; family Bucconidae; genus Bucco; species Bucco capensis. The sequence continues at coordinate 959,566 of VWZO01011706.1, read as the reverse complement.
CGTCATCCTCTGCCATCCGATTGTGTAGAAATGCACACAGGGTTTCAGATTGCTGAATGCCTTTTTGGCCTTTATCTGAGTGGAGCATGAAGGGGGAAGAATTATTCCCTGCTGCCTACGTTCAAATATTTTAAGGCCACGAGGGACCCTATAATCAGAGTCTGATCTCCTGCATAAGACAGGAATTTCTGGGAATACAATTTCCCTTCTGTGACTCCTGTAGCAAACCCCAAACAGCTGGTGGAGCTGCAATATTCACATCAGAAAGACGATTTGAAAATTACCAAGTTAAAATGAATTCACTCTATCCCTAGGCAAGCAGTTCTGACAGCTAGGTATATTTACTGATCTCCAGATTTTAGCCACAGGAGCTTGCTCCACCCATGCCTGTCCAAGGAAACCTTTACTTGCTCACATTTAAGTGTGGTGTCATGTCACAAAACCTCAGCAAAACACCTGTCTAGTTACATAGCACGCCTGCTAGCTTATTATAAAAAATAGTTGCCTTATTCAGCAGAGAAGAAATTTTGCTGCTTCACTCAAGTCTCTTTCCAAAAATAGTTTTGTTCTTTAATACAAGGTGTAGGAAAATTGCTAATTTTTTCATTCCTTTGCAAAATGTGGGCTACCACCCTGCTCAAGGCCCCAGAGCCAGCGCCAGTTTGTGTCATCCCACCAGCCCTCCCACTTTTGAGTGCTAGCAGCTAAAATCAGTCTTTGGAAGTACAGACTTGAAAATCGCCACCCTTTCCATTGCATTAAGGAGATGCTAAATTTACTCCTACTAGCTAATTAGTTTGAAAACTACTTAAGTCTGGTTTGCACAGGGATTTAGCCAATACTTTTAGCCCCACCTCCAGCTTCATATCCCTACAGCCTTTCCTGCTACACTGTGGCAGCTGGGTAGTCAGCCGGATCCAGCTGAAGGCTGATGTTTTTTAGAGGGCTGTTTGCCAGCTACCCAGAGGCACCTCCCAGCCCTGCACACTGGTGCCAGCTCAGTGGGAGCCCATGAAGGAGCCAGAAGAAAACTTCCTTTTGAACAGAAACTTATTTCAGGTCACTATCACATCCTGCTAGGTGCTAAGGTGATGCACAGACAATGCTGCAGAACATAGCCCCTTCTTGTCAGAATCACAAATAAATAAACTTATGTTTTCCTTGCACTCCATATGAACTTCTGTAAACAGCATATATATTTATTTCACTCATCCTTAATTTTTACCTAGCTCATAGGCTGCAAGTGTCATAATCTTTGCTTAAACATTACCTAGCACTTAATAAAGGCTGAGAGTGTCTGTGTTTCAGAGGAGACTGTAAAACCATTCCCACAGATTTGAAAGCAGGACCACAGCTTTGTGTAACCTGTGGCATGTCTTATACTGAGTAAGAACCTCTGGCTCTTCCACAGGGAAGGCAAAAAAGCAGCAGCTCTGGTAGCCAGTTAGTGCCTCCTGGCAGCAAGGAGGGGACTAAGAAACCAGCCCATGTCCTGCTGGTGATCAGTGCAAGATCCCAAGATATAGGGTGAAACAATACAGATATCTAAAGAACGACCCAATTTTTCCAGTTCCTCTGTTGTCTTTTTTACTGTGACAGCACTTTGGGCATGGTTCCTCAGCCAAGCTGTGACCTGCTTGAAGAAGGAGACTGATGCTGATGCAGTTAGTGATTCAGTGCTGCTCAACTTGGAATAATTGAGAAGAGCACAAAAGAACAACATCCATCCACATCAATTAAAGCTCTTTGGGGACCTTGCTTCAGCAGAAGATCACACGTGCTAGGGACTTGCTTCTCTAGAGTCCCACCTTCTGTGTCACATGCCCTGCTCCCCAGGACATGCTCAGCATGCACTGTCCTTGGCCTAACACTCTTTCACAAAGTACCCTTCAGCCTGAAGGACATGCAATCCTGTCATCTCCACCAGACCCAGAAGCTGTAGCCCAAACATGTCAGGTGTGCAGTACGTGCATGTTAGATGCTAACATCTGCCAAGAAAAAAAATAACCATTGAAACTAGATCTCACACTTAACTTCATTGTAGCACAGCCTGCTTTTTCTCTGCTAATTTGGCTTTGTGTTTCCATCTCAGAGGTAGGAAAATGGGCCAAAAGTTAGAGAGAGTTGTCCAGTGGAAAAACAGCAGTTGGCTGGTGTGTAAAGGCTCCCACAGACTCAGCTCTGAATGGTCTCAGCAAGGATGGACAATTGTCTGTCTTGTCCTCACCAAGGAGACTCAAATGCCATGTTTCAAAGCCTCGCTACTTGGCTTATGCTCCAGCTCGAGGTCTGTGCCAGCAGGAGCTGGGAATGGTGCTGGAAGAAGAACACAAAGAGAAGCAGGGGGTGAAAAAATCTGACTGAAAATTAGATGTAGTGCAGAGTGGTTGTGATTTTCAGGACCACCTAAGAAACTTGGATCACCGATTCCTATTTAATTGGGCATTATAATTTTCTAGGCATCATTGAAAACTTCTGGCAAGATGGAGAAATCATTAATTTTCATGTCCAGCCTTGGAGGAGCAGCCTGTTCTACCCCAACACACAGAACAAGCTTCACCTTCATGAAGAAAACCTCTTTTCTGCTCAAAGTACTGAATTTTTGTGACAAGGATGTCTCTATTTCTAAGCTGCCCTTGTGTTCTTGTTTGTATTCTCTTTATACTTTAATACTAACTCTAATATTGTTCCATTTCTTATTGATATTTTCAGGTCCTGGATTAAATTGCTCTCCTGTACACAGCCTGTTAACAAACCTCCAGCCTCATTTCCACTATTTAAGGTACCAGGCTGTGCCTGGGAGTTGAAATTCCCCATTAAGTACAGCTTTGTCCTTTTGCCTGCTTTTTCACTTGGGCAGTGGTATTACATTCCAGTTCTTTTTGGATGAACAGATTTGTAAGATTCATATAACCAGTTTCCTTGCTAAAATACTTCTACTGTTGGGCCATAAGCACTCTAGCATTATCCTCTGAACAGCCTCTACCTCTCAAGGTTCAGGTTTTCTTGAGGAATATTATTTCCTGGGCATAAAAACCAGGGGCCAGATTACTCAAGCATTTTGACTTCATAACGGACAGGAGAACCCTGAGGTCATCCCTGTCATCTGCCAAAGTACTTCAGGGGGTCAGTGCTCTGGTATCAGAATGGTTAGCAGAGAAAAAACAGCTGGGTAACAGATAAATGAGCTTGACTCATTGTTGCCAGTCCCTACATGAGGGGAGTGATGCTGTGTTATATATACAGGTCATCTACTTTTACATCTATATCAGATGAAGATAAAATTTGCAGGGTGCTGCAGCAAGCAGCATGGCTGCTCTTTCTTGTTAAATCCTCTATTGCTGCCTTTTTTTTTTTTTCCTGACAGCAACATTACATTGCCAGCATCAATCCCTTTGGATAAGAGCCTTCCTCTTGCTATTTTGTCAAACATGACCCATGAAAGGCTGAGCTGGATTCTCAGGCAGCAGCATCTATATCACTCTCTTCAGTTAAAAAAACTATCAGTCCTTACTTTCTAAAGATGCACCCATGAGACAGCCTGCAAGATATTTGTAGTGGCTAATGCCACTGTGCTAATGCACAGCCATGCAACATGATGCACTGCCTTGTACAATCATCTTGTGTGGCGTGTTTGAGAAGAGTGCTGCCTGCAGACAGGTCTGCAGACAAAGCAGGGGCACCATGGAAACTGCTCGAGAACAAAGGAGCTGCAGAAAGGGTAGAAATGGCAGCTAGCTGTGCCAGGACCTGCAAGGAATGCCCAAAGGACTTCTCTCTGCCTTGCATACAACTGAACAGAACTGTGACCTGCCCAAGGATTTCAGCGGGGTCAGGGTTTCTCTTCCTCACCTCTGATAAAGAAAATAAAACAGAAATTGGGACAAGCAGATACTGATTTTACACAGAATTGTGTTTTTCCTGTCTCCAAGGTGATGATGTAAAGTAGGGCAGCCTCAGGAAATACAGAGAAAGTGCATTTACTCTTCAGTAGGTGTCACTGAGGACTGAAAAAGAGCCTACTAGAAGAGACAATAAAGTAGGAGTTAAAAAGTACTTTGCTCTCTAAGGGCTCAGGGACTGTTTCAGGGAAGTTTCAGCATCTGTTTATTCACTTTTTTTCTCTTCCCTAGGCACTGACTGCTGGAGATGAGGTGCCAAGCTAAAGGAAAAATCAGTCCCAGTGGGTATATGGCTGCTCTTCCTTGTTCTTCCTTTTAACATCTGCTGTTAGCCAAATCTTGATCTAATTCAAGACAATCATATGCAGCAGTATCAGCTCACTCCAGCTAATGGAGTCCATACAGTACCTCTTTTGTCCAGTGGTCTTAGCAGAGACTACAGAAGGATTCAGACTGTACTGGCAGGAAGCTGACATGCCAAGTTCCACATTGTCTCCTTTTTACTAGGGAACAGCTGAAACATGATGTAACTGTAGGGTTCAGTCTAGAAATTTTGAAGAATGACAATTGTATTTACTAGTAAGTGGTCGATTACCTGCTATTTATAGAACTTGTGGGTTTTCTCCCACGTTACATTTTGATGTCCGTAAGTACCAGGAAACAATCTCTAGCAATTCCCACACTGTATCAATGTCAAAAAGCCACTGCATAACACTGCCAGCTCTTTTTCCTCTCCGGTAGCTCTGAGTCTCAGTGACAGATTAACACAAACCATATGGGATGGTGACAGAACCTCATCAGATGGACCTGATGGGCCTCAAGCTGCCCATGGTATTTCATAGATTAGTGTCATGTAATGCTGACCTTTATAGTTTGATATACAGCCACAGATCCTGTCCTAATGTCAGGATCCTCATCTTGATATTCTGCAGAAGATATAATCAAGAAGCTGCACTTACATTTCTATATCTCTATCAGCTTTCTACAGTAAGCTTCAAAACAGCAGGAGAGACTTCTCAGCTGCGTGCAAAAGCTTTTTTAATCACTGCGGTTAAAATCAGACCTTGATACTCAAATTTTGACCAAAATTAGTATTTGGTCTCACTAGATTTTTGTCATGTATGCTTCTTAGATTACTATTATCTCACACACAATTATTTAATAGCCATATGTTGAAGATACCTGCTTGTGTTAGGCCATAGCAACACATTTTAACATTTCCATTCTGTCCAGGAGACACTTACAAGCCATTCTGTGAGCACCTACAGCAGAGTGATGTCACTGAAAAAGAAATTCTTTACTTTCTGACAAAATTACTCCTTGCCTCTTCCACAGCAGACACAGGACATTTCCAAGATATACTGCAATCACCTAACTGAGTCAGCTTCCTGAGGCCAAGAATATTATTCAGCTTCTTCCTGACCTGTGGCCATGTGTGCAGCCCCATGCAGAACTGTCCATCCTGCCCCATGCAAGAGTCCAGTAGCAGCTCCCAGCACTGAGCACCTCACAGCTGCAAATCCCAGGTCACCTCTTTCTCCTTAAGGATGTTCACACGTCTGTTGCAGGGCAGATCTAGAATAATATCAGGAAAAATAAGGAAGTACAGTGCCATGAGGAATATGTTTGCTGGGTATTAGCTATTAGACTTTTTTGGTGGTATTACTACTCTATATGTGTAATTTTCACATTTTACTTTACCACATGTTGCCATCTCTAGCTGTTGTGCATAGCTGCTTCAAATCATCACCCTCACCTGCAGGCACTACTTCATGTGTGGGGCTGCTGTCAGGACCACGAAAACCTGTCCCAGTAACTCCTCTGGGATTCATGCCTTCTCTATGCTTCTCCAAGGAGATGATGGTGAGGCAAGAAGGGATTTCATTGCTTCTGCCAGGGAAAAGTGGAGCTTGTCATGCCAGCTTGCTCCTCTCCATCACATCTAGCTCAGAAAACTTCTTGGTATGCTAAGACACATGGATGCAAAAAACGGAAAAGCTCCTTCACTTGGGAAGCCAAGATGCTCAGCCAGACTGTGGCTGATGTTGGCTGAGTCGTCCAAGGGTCCAGCATATCAGCCTCTCAGGGGTTTCTGGTATGTCCAGCATTAGGCATGATGTAAATGCCATGAGAACAGCTCCCTTGTGGCATGTTGTCACTTCTGATTTCCATCATGGCTAGAAACAGACAGTACTGAGACACAGGGAAAACATGTTTATAAAATTAACCCTTTGAACCTGGATTGGTATCTCCTGGTAGTGTTCCTGGTCCACCCTCCTGTCCACAGCCAGTCAGCAGTTCTGATCCCCTTGTTCTTCCTCCTTCTGCCACTGCCAGGTTCAACCCATATGTGCTGCTGCCTGCAGCATTTGGGTCTCCACCTGTACAAAACAAAAGGACCAGTGTTTGACTTTCAACCATTGACACTGAGATAGCAAAAGCCATTACATTTAGAAAATGTTTCAAGCCAAGTACTCTGATTTTTCATAGTAAACTCTCTGCCTCTCAATCTGACACAGTTTGTTTGACTCCAACTCCACCGGGCCACAGGCAGTATGTTAGCAGTGCTCCTCTTTCCAAGCCTATTTCATGCCTTTTCCAAGGAGGCAAAGCAGCAGATGAGACAACCATCGTGACTGGGAAAGGTGGCAAGTGCCAACAGCAGAGCAGTCAGCGCGAGACAGTTTGATTCATGTCTGCCCACAGAGCAGGACGCGTGGTCTGCCATCCAGCAGCCTTCACGTTGGGCTACTGGAGAGAAGTAATATTCTCCTAGGTGGGCAAGCTGTCCTTTTCCAGCACAAGTCTACCATTGCAGAAAACACTATCTTTCTCTCAGCCTTACCTATGACCAGCTGCATCATGAATATCTTCACTTCCCTACGTGAACTGTCACCTCACATCAAAAGGCCAATTTACTGTCTCCATATACAATACATTTACTGTCTCCATTAGCCACCACAACTCTATCCCTGTTGTGAAAGCTCCAACTGCTCCTTTCTGACAGGAAGCTCCCAAAGGAAGGGTTCTCTCTTCTGCATGCACTACCAGCTACTTTCATGTATTTAAATGTTTCTTTAAATTGTTGCTTTCACACATCAAAGAGGTGAGTACACAGAATTAAGACAAAAGAAACATAGAGTACCAGACCAACAAAGGAAGAAAGTATGAATTAAAAGAGTGGGCCACATTGTCAGATTTTCCTAAAGGGCAGAGTCCAAACTAGCCCCAAGCAATGGGGCTCCAACAGTGATACAATATTTTGCCAACAAATGGGATACCCAAACCAGCACAGGAGTTGTAATCAGGGTGTCTGTAACACGGGATGGTGCCAAACTCAGGCTTGAAAACTGAAAAATGACTGTGCTTCTCCCTGCTAGAAGCTGCAGGTGACCCACTCTGCCACTGCAGCTGCATCTATATATAGTTGCACAAAAAGAGAGAGATCTAGCTATAGAACTATATATTTATAGATATCATCTAAACCAAATTAGGCTGCACAGCTGCATGTTTCAACACCCAAATAATTTCAAATATTTTGTCTCCAGTTCAAATTGTATTAATCTGTTTTTTTTTCCACCAGTGTAAGAGTGCAGCAATGGGTCTGGTAGAAAGCAGTAGGATTTCAGACATGCTTGTGGTAAGGAGGTGATGAGAGTGTTAAAGGGGAAAAGGTTCACCCAGACAGCACAGTCCATTGTAACCAAGGTTTTATTCATTTAAATGAGCCAACAGGTCAAGCATATATTGCATTTGTGCACATGGAAGAGGACTTCTAGGCTAAACCTTGAGGCACCAGATACGATGGACAAGATCTGAGGGAGTGGCTGTATTCCCAAAACATTCACCAAACAAACACTATAGAAAACATTTGGTAATAAAAAAAAACAAACCACACTAGATGTGAGATAGCTAGAACAGCTAACCTCAGAGAAGTATTTTCTCCTGAATGTACTAGAAAAACATCCTTCTGGTCCATCACAGGCAGCAGATGAGAGCCAGGGCTTGTGGCTGCTGCCTGAGGACCCTGTGTCCCAACACCTGGCCACCTCACGGGCTCCCTGGGAACATAGGGGATTTTTTTCCCCCAAAAAACGTTATGTCTACAGCTTACGTATGTGCTCAGCTGGGCTGTAACACATAGCAAAACCTGCAGCACAGGGCAGCTTTGCCCTCTGCTGGCGAAAGCCTCTGTGGGGTCCCTGGGAGGCCCTAGGCAGGATATCCCTGCCTCAGGAGCACCCCGTGGGGCTGCCACTCCCTGGGACAGCGATCCCTCTCCCTTCCCTTCCCCAGGCCAGCATAATAAGGATTAGATACAGCAAGAGACTTGGCAAGTTGTCAGTTAGTGGGTAGTGGCACCTCACTGGGAATAGCTGTACCTAAAGGTCTAGAAGAAGAGTAGAATAAAAACCCTTTAATTAGGATAGACCTGCAACCCCTGCCCCTGACTCTGCCCCAGCCCCACAAAAGCTGAGAGAGAAATGGGGTAGGTTAAATGACCTTAAGCCATATGAAAGGCTTCTCCTATCAGACTCATCACACTCCTCACTTTATTCCAGGTCCTTCCTTTTGTTCAAATCAGGAGGATTGACCTCTGCAATGAGACATTTGGCAGCCAGCTACCAACAAGGGGTATGCAGGGCCAAGGCACTGCAACACAGGTTGGAAACAGAAACCTCATTGCAGAAACCCAGGCAGCACTTCTGCCCATGAAGAAGTCATTAAGTGCCAGGGCTGGTTTGTCCCTTCCCTTTATCCTTCTCCCACTTCTTTTCACCCTTGTGTGTTCGTTTGGTTCCACTCAAAAAGCTATAAGGCAGTGACACTGCAGGAGTGATGAGCTAATGTTTATCTAGCTCAAAACTAATCACCATGGCAACAGCAAGCAAAGCTCTCCCATATTCTCCTGCCTGCCTTTTCTCCTGAATCAGGTAACAGCTACCCATGTCAAGTATGGCATCAACAGCACTTCCAGCAAATGGAGGCATGAAGAGGAGAGCTGGCCCAGCTCTGCTTGCCAACTAGCAAAAACCTGTGGGTTGCCAAGAACCCCGAGAATTGCCCAGCCTCTTGGCACAGGCAGGTCAAAGGATTTGCCTACCACTGTAACAGCGACTGCTCACTCTGAAGGCTTTCAGCTCTGCAGTTCTCTGTCACTTACAGCCCTATTAGAAAGTGACCCCTTGAGAGTGAAGACACAATTAGAAGATCTGTATGGTTGGTTAGATGACATGTTCAACCAGTATATTAACATCAACAATTTTGGACACGGTGACATTCTGCAAAGTCCAAGTACCACACTATACAGTGAGTACTCTATGGTTAAAGCCTGGCAATGGGTACTTCAGCCAGGCACTCAGTGAGTGCTTCCACAAGATGCCTTCCTCAGCAATGAGGTCAGCTTAAAATTTCCCACCATTATTTGTCCAGATCTTTGGAGTCCCATACTTTACAGCAGGCTCTCAAGCAGCAGGACCTATGGGCAGGCATGAACAGGGAGATCAGACAAACTCCCAGGCCACTGTTGCTGTCAAAGTGACAGACTGATAATTCCATCTTCACAACACAATGAAAAGCAGCTAGAAATAATTTTTTTTCCTTTGTAAAATTAATCAAGTATGTTCTCCCAGCTATTTCTTTAAGACACTGACAAACCACCTACTGGCATATTTAAAAAGGTAAAAACCCAAAGCATGACAGCTAGGCATTTGCATTTAAGATAAATGTTCTTCAGTACTTGCAGGACCAAACCTCTAACTTGCTACCAGAGAAGGAAATGCATTCAGAATGTAATACCACTGGTACAAATACAGCTAGTTCAAACCCAGAACACCCCAGCAAGCAAGCCATATTCCTCCATTACAGAGTCACAACAGACACAAAGAAATCCTATCTAATGTGAGGAAGAACATTCCACTTTTGGTAGACCTCAAGCTCCTTAACACTATCCACAGAAACTCAATCACTTACAGGTGAGATAACCATATTACTCCCCCACTCAGACACATTTCAAAGTCAATGAAGCATACCATATCTAATTATTTTTTACAGCATCAGGCAGCACTATTCCCATGATTTAATCACATCTGAGATCATTAGACACTAAGATACCATAAGTAAGCAATTACAACACTGACCTACGTTCTAGGGGTCCCAGGTAGGCAAGTGCCTTTGTCATCTATCAGAGGGTAATTTTCTGATTTGATTTAGAGCCTCTCTAGAAAAAGATAATTGACTTACCTGTTAGCTTTCAAGGACTGCCTTAAAGTCTGATTTAAATTAAGATACACAGTACATCTTAGAAAATAGAAAGAGCATAGAGAACACCAGTGTCAGCTGTGCAAGACAAACCAGGTAGAACATGCAATAATAAACCATACTTTGTCAGATGTACAAAGGGAAAGAATTAGAATTAACAAAGAGAAGGGTACAGGCCATGTCAACAGAGGTGCCAGATAAAGATGTAGGAAGTTCTCTCATTGTATACACCTACATCCTAGACAACAGCACTTCAGCATCTCATCATACCTCAAGTCTCCTGTGGAAATTCTAATTCAGAGCAAATTTGCTATAGGATTTTCCACCCCCCCCTGACTTTTGCTTGCTCGAGGTGACAGTGAGAATGAAGACAGACAAGAAACTTACAAATTAACATAAGGTACCAAATCAAAAGCAAAGAAGCTTTTCTATGCTGCAGGGACAGAAAGGAAGAGCAGTTGGGTACAAGGATCATGTCATGAGTGAGATACTGCACTGACCACAGGCTACTGAAAACCCACAGGTCCAGTAATCATGGAGCATCAGGCTGCTGCTTTTGAGCATGGGTGTTTTACTAAAACCATGTTCTTCCTTCCAGCACTTCCATGACAAAACACAGCTTGTGAGAGGCAGACAGTCACAGAATGGGAGGACATATATTTGAAGATGCAGGTAGCACAAGTGTCCCTCAGAGGCATGTAGCAGTTCTGTGGCTGACAGCAAGGAGGCCCTGCTGCTCCATTTCTGCACCATTCAGGTTCTCCACTTGCTCATTAAAAATTACTCTTTGTGCTATCACACCAACTGCTGCACACCTCCATTCTCATCCCCCTCCTCCTGCCCCTCTTATTTTGTGCTCTTTATCCCTTTAAAGCCCAACATAACATAGCCCTGGTCTCAGTCAGCAGGTTGATGCCACTAAGGTTAACTACAGCAGCCCTTGCTAAAAAGTCAACATTACTCACAAGGACAAACTCTCAGCCTGGAAATGTTGTACCTGAGAAGAAATGGAAGAAGCCTTTGGGAAGACATAATCGTGGACAAGACCTACAATCATCAGAAGTTACTGCTACGTTTTTGGTTGTGTTTTTTTTAATTATTTTTGTATTCAAACAGAGCTCTCTCTCTCATAGAAGACTCAAAATTACTCATGTTCTGCTGGCACCACATACGTCAGAGCTACAGCCCTGCTGCTGCCATGCAGACTCTGCCACTAGTGGAAGACAGAAATAAAACCACGAGTGATTAAGGTGAAACTAGTGCTAAAAATAATTTCAGATTCAGCCCTATGCTGGATCATGAAGAGCAGAATCAATGCTGGTTTATACTCCAGGCAGATTTACGTGCAGTGATTTCTTTCAACACATGCAACAGTCAAGGGAGACAGCAATATCACCAAACCCAAATGAGCAGTCCAAGGTTATGAACTCCTGAACTCCTATAATTTTTACAGTATCATCCTGAGTTTTTAAATAAAACGTGTCATTTCTTGGGAGGAGAGGGGGAAAAATGTCCGTGGTGGAAGTTCCTAGGAGTGGATGAACCTAGAGAAAACCAGAAGAGCCAAAAATATTAAACAAAAAAAACCCCAAACTGCTGCAGGTAAACGTGCCAGGCTTGGCTGAGACACCCTCCATTGGTAAGGTCAAGTACAAAGCACCTTTAAGCATGCAACTGCTGAGATGGTAAAATTCAACAGATGGACTCCTCTTAGCTTATGTTGATATTGGGGAGGGATAACAGCAGTAGGTATTGTCATGTGTACTTAGATTTCTGCACTAGTTTGAAAAAGGAGAAAAAGAAAACTGATGCTTAATTGTAAATACTTAACCTGTATAAACATGGAAAGGAACAGAAGGATGACTTCTTTAGCTAGGTATTCAAATGAGGAATTATTCATAAGAGAGCAAACTCCAAAACTTATGCTTTTGCAATTCTGCTCCCCCCTCCACAAAACAAAAAGTCTGAATCATTCATGAGTTGAATTATTTATAACATGGATGAATTTTTGACGTAAGTGAATTTCAGCAGGAAAATACAAAACATTTTCCCAGAGTAGGCTGTTGAAGGCATTTTTCCCCTCTTCACACCAAAGAAATGGTGGAGAGCAGAATCTGTCTCAGCCATCCATTGATCAATTCTTTCCATAGCCATAGAGAGAAGTGAAAGATTACATAATAATTAAAAAAACAACTGAACTCCCCCTTCCCCTGTCCTCTGCAGCCCCCTCTGAGGAATTATCCTTACGCAATTTCCAAGAACCTTTAGCAGGCTCTTTTCCTCCACCTCCAAAAGTTCGGCTCTTATCTTGCACTTTTTCCCCTCTGTATTTCTGCTATCTGTAGTTCAATCGCTGTGCCCTCCTCCCCCTTGATTTGTGGCAATCCCCTGTATTCACTCCCCCACTGCCCGAGGAGAGGGATGCTGGTGGCTCAGATGCTAATCGGAGACTTAACACTTATGGTACCTGTCTGGGTTGGGTTTTTCCTCCTCCTGTAGTCTCGGTCTGCAAATCCACTGTGGGCATTATATTCATATTACTTTCAAGAATTCAGCAGAAATAACACAGATTCTTTTCTTAGCAAAAATATGCCAGTGTCACCAAACTCTGTTTTATTATAATATGTATCATTAAAATACCTACAATGCTCCAGTAATTCGATAGCCTGGAATTCTAAAATGTTACATTTTCTTACCAGCAAAATACAGCTGCAAAAACATCTAGAGCATCACTGACAGTTCTTCAAGAGACTGATAGTGTTTTAGAAATGTCCTACTGGTTTCAAAATAACTTGCTCATCCTTCTTTTTATAAGAAAGTTTCACACCTCTATAAACCAATGTGTTATTTGCTCTGCTATAAAATTCAATAAAATAATCTCACAAATAAATATGTGAATTTACCTTTACATTAACGGGGAGAGTTTTAACCATAGACATAGTCATACATAATTTCAACCTTTTATTATATAATTGCTATTTTATGTTTAGAGGGGGGGTGTCTTTTGTTTTGTGGTTTTTTTTAAATACTGCCAGTCTACAACAAAATACTTAAGCTGGATAAAGATCACCATCTTAACTTGTGAACTACACAACTATAACACTTATCTGTAAGTGAGAATTACTTCTGGAGCTAATGTTACCAGATGTAACAAAAAAAGCTTATTTCTTCCCCCGAAGAGTCTTCTAAAAAGAAAGAAAAAGTCTAGTTTCAGTTTAGTGTGTACTTCATCCAAGAGTGACATATTTTCTGACACTCCTAGCCACCTTAAAACGCAGAAGAGATTATATAGTAATTCTACTGTACTTTTGAACAGACTGATGGACTAAGGAGAGGCCTAGAGAGATTTCTTTAGCATTAACCAGTTTTATTATTTATAGTGTCATAAAGCAGACTGAAAAATTAGAGATGCACAACTGAAAATTTCTCAATCATTTTATTTCATAACCTAGTGTATAAAATGTTGACATACAGAAAACAAAAAACCAAAAAAATTACAAGTGAACTAAAGCAAGATCTCGTAGGGTTTTTTTTTCCAGAAAGCTTTACCTAAAGGCTCAGAAGCAGTAAACATTCAGCCTATTTAAAAATGGGATTTAGAACAATCTTCATACTTGCAGTCTGCAGAATTATGAATCAAATGGATTTTGATGCCTTCTTAAAAACAGTTTAGTTGCTGTAAGCAGTGGTGGCTGTGGGGTTTGTTTCCATTTTTGTGGTCTTTTTCTTTTTAAATATCTCGTTCACTTTCAAGATCACAATCCCTCCTAGTTATCTTCAGTGAATCGAATATGTTTACTTGTTCGTTGAGTCTTTTCAAGTCTCATCCTTTCAGCTTTAGCAATCAACTGCAAACAGGAAAAATATTGCAGAAAAGATTAGAGGAAAACGATATTGTTTGATTTTACCTAAGAATCATGAATACATTATTCTCTGATTTACCAAGCTTCATAAGAAAGAGTTAATTTTTGCACAGCTGAGCTAACCTCTACATCAGACAAAAAAAAAAGTTAAAGCAGTCCTGGTATTATTTATTTCAGTATTGCCTCAGAACTATCAAAAATAGTAAGGCATCTCTCCAGTCTCTGGACAGTGCAGCAGCTTTCATTCCATTTCATTTCATTCTCCCTCCCAATATGGTTGAAGACAACGAAATCACAACTTCAAAAATCCCCAAACAGTCTCATACAGTAAGTTAAAAAGTTACTCTTTTACTGGATTCATGCTGTTACTGATGTAAGAAAAAACAGGTCAGACCATAAAAAAAAGAATGACTTAGGAATACTGTGTCATTTGTCATTTTCTACACTCAGCAAGGAAACAAAATCACTGAAATGCAGATGGGGACCTTTCCCTTCAGGCTGGGAAAACAGTAAAACATGTATCACAAGCCTGCTGAGGATTAATCTTAAGAAATAACAGTGCAGTTTGGAGGATCATTGATGCTAGGAATCCCTAACTCAAACTCCAGTCTGACCAAGGATTTGTTTGTTTTCAGCTGCATTTTAGGGAGATTGCCTGAATTACTAGGGTACATGGTTAGCTGTTCCCAGTACAGAGGTATGAGAAATACAAATATGGAACATAACTATGCTGCTAATTTTCGACTTCTAGGTACTGTGTCTTCAGACAGGAACAAAACACCTAGAACAAGGTTAAAAGCATACTTGTTTTCAGAGCGTCCATACTAAAACATTCACAGATTTAATCACAGTACTGCAACAGGGTCATAGAAATACCGAAAAGAAAAGGTACAAGCTTTGTCACTGGGATGCCCAATTCCTTAACCATCAGCAACAGTTCATGAGGTAACTGTTACATGAAGAAGATAAAAAATAACAAAGCAAAATGCAATGAACAAGACAGGCTGCCTAATCCAAATAACAAGAGAGAATGCAGGAAACTACTGTGAACCTAGGCACATCTGCAACACACCAGCATAAATCCACATTAACTTATCTGATGGAGACTAATAAAAACATGTCAGCTGATGCTGAGGTAAAAGGGCCCTTCCTCAGCAGGCAGGCCAGTAGGCAGTTTGCTAGGTTTGAAAAATTTCACATATAAATCATTTACTATTTATCCATATGGCTGTGGTCACAGCTATGTCCTGCAAACAATGCTTCCTGTACACGAATGGAAGTGCAACATATGCTGCTGCATCGATCATGGCAGTCAGGAATTACACTCCACACTGACATTGCTTGCTGTGCTGCAACATAATTATACCACCACAGTTTGACCTGTACATCCTCTGCACTCCCCAACATTTAACTAATTGCAAGCCTTCATGTATTCTCAACAGCATCAGATCATAACTTCTGACAGATGACTTGCTCAAAAATCTTCCAGAAATAAGACTGATCTAAAGATGTAACCAAGAGTTACTTTTACTCTCTGCAATCTGAAGAATAGATTAGAAGAGTTAAACTCTAAAAAAAGCAAGGACTACAATGGCTTCTTGGTTCAACATACAGAACAGAGAAACACAAACACTGGAAGGAAAGCTCCAAGATGTGAACTGCCCAGCTCATAACAGGGTTTCTATACTAACATCTCAGAATTTGCAGGAAACCTCAAGGATTCCCATTTTAAGCTAATCAATCCAGTATCAACACCTATTTCTAAGCATACCATTACTCAGCCCTTTCATAGGTACCAGCTTCAGAGAACCAGGGAAAAGAGGCTCATTTGTGCTCTGGAGTGGAATCTCTCCCCACCAGAGCACAAACATTTGCACATGTCTATCTTGTGAAGGCTGAAGGCATAGCCCCTAAGCCCCAGGCACAATCAGAAGAGAATGGTGTGGGCTGTGCCCAGGCATTCCCACTATTCTCCTTTCCCATATATTCTGCAAATTATTCCGCCCTTCACAAATGGCCAATTCTCACTTCCTCACCAAGTGCCTTTCACTCTCCTAAAACTTCCTCCTCTCCTTGTAAATGTGATGTGCAATGTGTAAAGGAGGTTCAGCAGCACCCTCTCCCCTCAGAAGCCAAGGACCCAAAGGGAAACCCTGTAGGCACTCATGTCTTTTCTCTGTGAACACAAGACTTTAATCAGTCCAGAATGTTTAAGGATACAGACTGATGAGCTGCTTTAGGTCTGCATAAACTGGCACTGTCCTGAAGAAACAGTTTTGGTAAGAAGGCTTTTAATCTGTATCACTGCATCACTAAGGTTTTTTTAATCATGCAGTTGAACAATAAAGAGAACAAAGATTTTGAAGGGGCAGTTGAGGGGAGCACAGAGGTGACAAAGAATGACCAGGTCTGAGGGAAAAGCCCTACAACAAACACCCTTTTAACTCCAAAGGACAGCTAGGCACTGGTCACGAGAACTCGGGAACCCTGGGGTATCTTTGTCTCCTTTGGACGTTTGATTTATTATAAGAGCTATGTTTGAGAAAGCAAAACATCTACCACTTTGGGGTGTTTTTGTGAGGGGGAGACATGATGCCAGAAACCTTCTCCTGAAGCAATCATTAATCCTTATCCTGATATGATACAGGACTCATTGCAGGAAAGCTGAGTAGGACTGTACTTTCTAAGAAGTATGGAAAAGAAGAATCTCCAACTGCCTAAAGTTACACTCAAAAGCATCTCTGCTCTGTTACTGTGTACTAATGTGATGCAGTCTGTGCAACCATATGTATGATTATTACTATAAAGACTCACACTGACATCATTGCAGCCATACAGCTTGTA
Organism: Bucco capensis; assembly: GCA_013396975.1. NCBI lineage: Eukaryota > Metazoa > Chordata > Aves > Piciformes > Bucconidae > Bucco > Bucco capensis. Next base: position 942,696 of record VWZO01011706.1, on the reverse strand, counting down.
CAAATGAAACTTTTAAACCTATACTTAAAACACTAATTGAAAGGAAGTGTAAGATGCTGTCTTTATCATAGGTATAAAACAGCTAATAGGCAAATGCTTATCTTCAAAAGAGAGATCTTGTAAGGGATTTTAAAATCTTTAACAGAAGACATCTTTAGGAGAAAGACACACTAATGGCATATTCAGCTGCACATGTTTAATTATGAATCATATTACTTTTTTCCCTTCCTTTTATTGAGACCTTCAAAAGAAGTCAACTTGTACTTTGGGAGAATGTTAAAAATAAAAGATTGAAGTTAATATTAATAAAGAAAGAAACACTGTTTTTCTTATTATTGTTCTATATTTCTGGAATAGAAACTGTCAAAAAGTAAGGACAGGGTTAAGAGTCACTGACTACATCGAGGCATTCTTTTCTTGATGGTTTGCTTAACAGTGTTAGCATTTAAATAGTATTCACTGAACTTTGAAGTTAACACCTCGCAGTGTTAAATTCAGGGAGGCGTGGGTGATGGGTAAGTGAAGGCACAGGAGTTTGCATTCTCTCAGCCATTATTATTGTTAGGCAGAACTGAGACAGTTTATATTGGAAAGCCCAGAAGAGGCACATTACTGGCAAATTTACACTAGTTTCGTCAACAAATACCAATCTTCAAAAGACAAAGAACAGAAACTGGGGAGCAGGGCACCTACAGTCCAAATTAAAGCCAAAGGTGTCACTGGCACCTTTGGTTTATAAAAGTAAAAGTAAATTTAAAAAACGGACCCCCCCCCCAAAAAAACCCCAGCAAAACAAAAACCTCCAATTGTCAGTACCCAGTAAAAGGCTCTAAAACAGTGCAGTTTTCACATTTCCTTACTGCTTATATTAAAGAATAAGAGCTTGAGGCAATGCCAATTCTATGCTTTTAAGAAAATTAAGTCAGTCATCTGGGGCAATTCTTTATGCACACCTTTGTTTAAAAGAACTAGATCAATTTGTTAGCAGGATCTTGGAAAGAACTTTAGACCAAGACGACAATACATGCACAAAATGTCCTGTACGAGACAAAGGTCTGACCTGTAAAACTGCTGTTTCTTTTGGTCAATGTAGTATTTCTTTTAAATTATATATGGAACAAGTAGGAAATCTATGGCATTGTGTGCATCACTGGAGGGTCTAGGAAACAAAAAGTCTCCAAAGAAATCAGTAAATAACAAAGGTCAGATGATTTTGAAGGCTTGCAAGCGACAGCATAAAGATTCAGGTAAAAGAAACTTTATCTGCAATGTGTCTGAAGTAAACCCAGCAATAAAAGGTCTGTGAAACACTCTGGCTCCTCTCTGTCAGGTAAAGGAAGCTGACTGGCTTAATCAAGAACCCTTTGTGCCTGAAGGATCTTCTGGGGCAGGAGTGGAGACCGAAGCCTGCAACTTCATTGCAACACTCCTTCACCACTGTGGCCCGACAGGCATGCCAAAGCCAAGGTTGGAAGGAAATTTCACTAGGTATCAAGACAGTTTTGGTCTGAAGCTAAGCTATGGATGTTTGAAGTGGCATTCAGATTTGGCTGGATCAGAACAGACACACTGGTGCACACTTTACTATACTAGGAACATGCCAGTGTTCACAAAGAACTGTACTCTAAAAGGTTCATTTTGAAGAAAACCATTTTCTTCATCATACTAGGGGAATAAGATGAAAACACTAGTTTTATCACACTAGAACAAATCGAGTCTCCTCAACTTTTGAATGAGCTTATCCAGACAGAGTTTTAAAGTAAATTCAGCTTACAAATTAACTTCATACCTTTATTCGTGGACTTCACTTTCTCCAGTTGTCTCCATAAAGAAAAGCCCTGCATTTGGCAACTCAACCAGGAGAGCCACACATTCTATTTTGTGGCTGTAAAACCCTGCTGCAGTCAGTAGGAAGTGATTTAACCAATTAAATACAGAGCCAAATGTTGAAAGTATGAAAAAAATAGACCTATACAGAAACAGAGTAGTATTTTCAAACATAGGTGTACAGGAAAAAAAAGTTTGCTTGCAAATTACCTTCTCAGTACCCCGCTTCTTTTCTCGAGGCTGGTTAAGTTTAGCTTGTCTGTCCACTAAAATCTTCTGCCAGTAACGTTGTTCATTATCACCTTGAAAAACAAATTAACATCATGGTGCATGAAGAGAAGTATTCAATACAAATGGATGCAGTGTTTTCAGCTGTGATCAGGAGGAATCTTTTCCAAGGTAAAATACCTGTTTGGGAAACCTAACAAGTATTTCCCCATCAGTCTTACATTTCAGAGTTAAGGAAGTCATACAGCGTTGCAACATCTGACCAACACACACCTTGGTGAACAGAGAAAAGAAAAACCATACAAAGAAGCTTAAAGCTGACACTGAGATCTCTGCTCTATATAAGCTGGACAGGACCTGAACCAAGATTTTATGCATTTTAGTAACTTTAGGACTGGACTGCCAACTAGGTTTTCCTGAGCAAGGAGTCTAACAAACTTAACAAGAACAACTCAAGAAATATGCAGATACTACCCTCTACATGTAATTAGCAAAAGGAGTTCAGCTTCAGCTAAAGTTTCACCATAGGACCCAGAGGCTGTTTGATTTACTGATGTACTCAACTTCTGACTACTTATAAACAACTACCAAACAGAAAAAGGAATTACTGTAAAAATGACTGAGATTTTGTTTCATCAAAACCACTGTTAGAAGCAAACTCTGGGGACTTCATGGGCAGTGAGGAGTACTTTCACATTGAAGGTAATATGAGGGGAATAATTCTGTAGCTTTTTTTATCGGCTGTTTTGCAGTAAGAAGCAGTTTGCCACTGTTTGGTTTGGTTTGTGCTCTAACTATTGCGATAGGAATTTTGTGATGTAATGTTGTATTGACTCACGGGAAATCTTCACTTATAGGTAAGTTTCTAAATGATCTTGGAAAAGATTCACACAAAATTTATGGAATTAATAATTCTGAGAACCAATTTGGCATAATTAACAGCATTATTTATACATTCAATCAAAACAACAACTAAATATTGCCATGGATGTTTAATAACTTGTCAGATGAAAAGCTGAAGACTTTTCATCAAAGTCAAGTCTAAAAAGTAAAATATTACTGGGAAAGCTTTAATTCCTGCATTAGGGAGCTTTAAAGACTCTTGCCTTATTCTCTCTCATCTTATGCCACCAAGAAAAGCTGAAATTTTCTGCATTCTTCAGAAGCCTTTCCATTCTCATTTCAATGAACCAGTTTGAAAAAAACCTTAAGACTATGAATGGAACACTCCTACAATGTCCTACTTGCTCCTAATCTATTACTATACTCTTTTCTGTAAGGATATAAAACCAGAGACAAATACACACAGAGCAGAGAGCTGTAAAATGCTGTATTTCAATGTGTTTCTGGATCTCTGGAAAACAAAACACTCTGGAGACAAAACTATCTCCAAATGACATTAGCAGGATTCAGTGAGTCTCAAAATTTAATTAACTTTGATATTACCATGAAGGTTAATGCTTCCATTATAGCTCTTCCTTCTGCAATCCTTAATTGACATTTATGGGGGTTTACATCCTTGCATGCATGGAACTGGACCCTACCTGAGGATCTGTGCAGAAGTATGGTGAATTATTTTCATGCAGTTTTATATGTTGGGGTTTTTTTGGGTGTCTCACCCTGTATTTGAGATTTTTAGTGCATGTCAAATTTAAAAGTTTTAGTATATATGGTAACAAAGTTTGAGAGACTTTTCCCTTGCCATCTTCTATCTGTCACTTCCATGGAGAGGTTTATCTACACTTGGAAGACTAGTCAAACGTAATACAAGACAAGACAATTTAAAACAGCACAGTATTTTTAGGGGGGAAAAAAGACACACATTAGGATGAAGTTCCAAAGTAAACCAGTAAAAATTTTAGTGTAAATACGACTTAAAGGCATTACTCTGGCATACATTATTCAACTTCCTGAAAAAAGAAAGATCAATTAGAAGGCAAGTGCTAAAATAACTGTAAGCACATCCTCACTGTTAAGATCCTTGTCCTGTTATTTCACACAAGTTCAAGTATTTTGAAGAACATCTTCGTTTAAAATTCTTTAGCATCATCAGAATGCTGTATTTATATAGCTGAAATGTGAATTAAGTTCTATAGCCTGTTGCAAATAATGCTCATGCAAATCAATCTCAAAAGAACAGAATTAAGGCAAGCAAAAATGGTATTTTACTCTGAGCAGTGGCGTAGAAACTCTTACCATTTTACCAGTTTCACTGTGAGACCAAAATGAGAAGGCTCACAGAAAAAAAATTTAGTCTTTTTCCCTAGATACACAAATATATCCATAAAGCTACCGTGTGGTACAATCCTTTTCATAGTCTTGAAGTCTTCTCCTGTACTACCATTAACAACAAACAAGTCTTACCAGTGAGAACTTCCAATTTCCAGTTGTTTTTGATCTGTATTTCTTTGTATGATTTCACAACAGTCTGTGCATCCTCAGGAGTTTTAAAACGGACATGACATTCTGTGTCTCCCTCCAGCGTGTCAACATAAGCAACATCAGCCAGTCCTGCCAGAGCACCCTATCAAAGCATGGGAGAGAACAGACCAGAAAGCAGACTTTAAAAGAGAATAGACAAAGAGGGACTTTTTGACCATTTGTGGATGACTCACATTTTCAGAAAGGTCATGAAGCAAAGGCAATAACTGAGCTTTTTCATTTAATCAGAGTTTCATTTAATCTCACCAAATAGTTTTAATATTTTTCATGCCGAATTTTGATTTATAAGCCTACAACATCTGCTTCTCATCCTGCCCTCCAAGAATAATTTGAAGCAGTAACTCCTGAAGGTCTTATTTTTGTGTGTAAGAATAATTTCACTAATGGAGCATGAGTAATTGCCTATTTATTTCAACACTGTATCTGTGTATTTGTGCACTGTAGCATTCAATATATGTTGATCCAACAGAAAAATACCTAACTTCATTCTGTGCATGAAATATAAAAAAAACAAGTTCATTCATAGCAGATTATTTGAGAAAAGAGTAGTAGTAAACCAATCCTTCCTATCTGTATGAAGTGACCTCTGCCTGAAAATTCTCACTGACAGCTAAATGGAGAAGAGTCACACATGCTCTTTCAGATGAAGTACTCCACTTGTCATACCTGCTGTTAGGGAAATTAGCTCAGACCACACATTCCTAGTCAATTTTGTTCACAGCAGGCTGCTCAAGTAAGATGCTTCTATTGAAGATTTACACACTGCTTTTAACCCTCCACTATCACAGTGGAATTAATACTGTTGAGATTATTTAAGAGCAAACCAAAGCTACTTTCCACTCTTAATTCTGGTATCCCCATATCATGCTTACACAGAGAACTACAGTTTACTGGAGTTGACAAATGTTAGTATCTCTGAGAAGTGCCTTAATAACAAACTATGGAAGAAGTGAAGCAAAAAGTGAAAACATCAAAATAAAATTCGAACTACTCTGTAGAGACTTTTCCAGCGTTTGTAACTAATTAAGTCTGCTACACAATCATAAATACAGATCAATCCTGGAAGTTTATTAAAGAACAAAACCCCAAATGCATTGCTAGGTAACAGTGCTGTAGCTATGAGAGTCCAGGAAAACAGGCAAAACCACAGTTGTATTCTCCAATTATATGTCTCCCTAAAACCCTTATTTGTTTAACATTTTGTGAAATATTTCGCCTATCAACTTACAATGGGAACCAAAGACATGATTAACAAGAGCAAAAGCTGTTGCTTTCATAAAGCATTAAAAGAATAATCAAAAGAATAACTGGGAATCCCTGGAAATAATAAACCAGATTTCTTTTCAGCTATAGTGGGAAAACTAGGCTTACCTCCAGACCACAGTATGTTAAGTTGTGACACAAACCTAACACAGTAAGGAATATCCTGGAGTCAAAGAGGCCTTCAGACATTGCAGTGACAACTACCACATTCTCTCAGTGTCTCCAGCATTCAGACAACTGCCTACAAATACACGTAGGCTGATAAGACTGATTGAGACTCTATCATCAGTTAGATGTCTCTCATCTTGGTTAGATTTATGCACACACTCTTGCAAGCAGTCAGTGACTCATTTATAAATGTAGGTAGTTTGAGAAGTCTCAGGACTCACATTTTGGACCATTATCTCACTGTCCTAAGTGGTACAAATATTTATTCCAACATGAGTTGAAGATGTTCAAATTCTTGTCAATTGTTATTCATCCAAAAGTACAAGTTGAGAAAGAAAATGTTCAATGTTACATTCATGGAAAATTCAGTATCTCCAAAAAGCCAGTTATTTCCTTTGGAAAACTTTTAATATTGCTATTTCAAAAGGATGCAGCTTAAAACTCCTGTTTTCCTTAAAAGAAAATATACTACTTAACATGTAACTTTCATATCATGATGTGAAATGAGATTTAAAGTCTCCTAAACTTTTTTTTTTTAAGTGGAGGGGAAAAAAAAGCATTTGCATGGGGGTAGAGGGGAAAGAAATGAGTGAATGAATTACTGGACAATCTGCTGTCACTCTCACTGAAATGGAGTTTTTGTAATAGTGAATTTATTACTGAAAAAAGACAGACAATTGTTTTCTCATTCAGAGAACATGTTCTCACCCCCAAATTCCTGTTAATGGTAAGAATCCAAATATACTATTACAGATTTCTTGATCTGAATTATGTCAGAATGACTGGCACAATGACAAATACAGAACACTACACCCACTTTGTCTTTTTAAACAGGGAAGAACTACTCATCCTATAAAGCATTATTTATTTTTGTCATTACTTTAAACAGAAACTTGACATTGCTTGGAGCACTCTAAATACTAGCATTTGCTTTGAAATATGCTTTTTACCCACTTTTGCCATTATAAAATCTGCCATTAAAGGGTACTAGGGAAGAATCTGTATACAGTCACTGGGCAAACAAATTAAAAAACCTCCAAAAAGCAGTAAGACTTGTTTAAATATCTTTCCATATTCAAACATTTGAGGGGCACTATAAGAGGAAAGGCTAACAGCTACCCTGAGGTTACAAAGGCATTACCTTGATCTGCTTCCTGCCCGGCAGGGGCTCAGTGCTAATGATCTTCACAATTACTCCACTCACGAAGCGGGGCCCCATTGTGTTAGCTTTGGCGGGAGGGGCAAAGTCTTCACTGGTGGCTGGTCAATTTAAAAATGGAGAAAGGGAGGAAAAGGAAGACAAGATTTTACATTTATTACTTTGACAAATTAAAGATGCTATGAAAGCACATAAGCAATGTGATGTACACAAGAAATTAAACAAGGGGCATCAAATACTTCTGTTGTAGATAAAGTGCTTATTTTTAAATCTAGGGTTAAGACTATTCACAAGGTAGTCAATGTGAGTATTAAAAAAAACCAAAACAGCTCCAACATAAGAGTCTTAAAGAAGTTTTTACAGCCTACAAGGTCTCCTTATAAGAAAACTGTAATCAACAGAATATAAAATAAAGAGTTGAAACCTCAGTTTTAAAGCAATGAAAAAAGCAGACAGGCACTGAAATGTCAGTACTCATGTTAGTGAAGTACAAAGGATCCAGAGCAGTTGCTCCAAAAGGCAATTCTATTATCTGAAAAATGTAGAGATTTAACTAAAAGGATGTCATTGCAAAGCTACTTCAGTCAATAAAACTGATAAAACCCAACTGCATGCTGGTTCTGAATACCTTTTTCTGTAAATCTATACAGGTATGGATAAACCTAAGCAAACCAGGCCCAAGTTAATTCACAGAAAAAGCTGATTCCTGATATATCTTTCTGAGGCTTTCATAATAACAATTACCTAAAAACTTTTGTAAGATTAAGAACTGTTTCTGTAATATGCTGAAATTACATGTTTAGTCTTTATTTATAAAATAGGGAGGGAGAGTTGCTTTTAATATTTGGCATTTACAGAAAACAGCAGCATTATAGAAAATAAAAATAATTGCAGTGTTCCTAGAAGACTAGTATGTTAAGTCATTTATGTTTATGTACTAAAATCATGGAGAAAACAAGACAAAAAATCATCACAGCCAGGATTACATTTTTCATTTTCAGATTGATGCTTTTTCTGTGCACAAGATTCCGTTTCCATCTCTCCCACAGCCTCACTTTTGATTTGTGACATTGTTTTCTTCAAGGAAGCCATACTGGCTTTCTGAAGGGCCAAATATTCTTGCTTCAAATCCATCCATTCGGTCCTATAAGTGGCAACACACACAGAGGATGTCAGTTTTAAACAAGAAAACAGTGGTTAAAACGCAACAATAAAAAAAAACCCAACAAAACCGTTTACAAATAGCTTCAGTTGAACTTGGTGAGCAGTGCACACCATTCTTACTACCAGACAGGTCCCTGCACTTAGGTCAAATAAAGCCTTACCAATATCTGCATTTTCATTATTTTACTTTAGCTCTTAATATCCTAACAAAATCAAGCTATTATTCCCAAATTTGTTTTACCTATTTAGAAACTGTATAGAACAGTTTGGTAAATTGTGTTTTTTTACTGGAATTCCAGAGACCATAGGCACTAAATTCAGGGTTAATTCAGAGACAGTGAACTCTGAATTCACTGAATTAGTTCAGTGAACCCACGCCCGTGTTACTATATTAAGAATCATTCATTTATATTCTAGAAAAAAATCAGCGATGGAAAATCAACAACTGGTTAAACTCACCAAAACCCCACCGAGATAAGAACATTCCTTACTATTCAAATGGATTTTGGTTAAAAAATACCACCACATGGAAGCAATTTATATATTTACATACATTTAACATGGAGATGTTTCTGCAAACAGCTAGAGCTTTGCTCCACAGAAACACAATGCCTATAGTACCACTGTGAGAACGACTCATTGTTACCCTAATCTGTGCTATCAAACAAGCTGATAGAGGATTTTTAAAGAGGAGGATATCTTGTGGTAATGGCTTTAGCTGTTAACATTGACAACTGTATACTTCAAAAAAGCATCCAGACTCACCCAGGATCATACATTCTCAGCAGAGCAAAGACATTAAAATAACAAAAGATCCACGTAATGATTCTTTGAGATAAAAAGGCAAGACCATTCCATAGCAAGGACTGGTATAAATACAAGCTCAGGGAGGTACTGGTAGTTAACTTGACTCGAAGGAAGAGAAGACCATGGGGAATCAGTCAGGCAAGTATTTGCAATGCTTATGCTCGTTTAAAACTTTTCCCTTAAAACTTTTTTCCTCTACCATGCTATATTTAACTAAAACTTTAAACTCTTTGCCTGTATTTGATGCAGTAATCGCAGAATCACCGTTGAAGAGGACTAGCATCATTGATAACTCCGATTTTTGTGGACCCCTTTTACTTTAACATGGAGGTGCTTTCTGTGACAGAAAAGAAGTAAGTGCTTCCATGTTTTAGTAGAGGTGAATCCTGATCGCAAAACTGAATTATCGCCCAGGATTTGTCTTTTGCCTACACTTCAGTTGCACGATTTTTACAGCCGGGAAAAGAAAACGATTTTGCCTGTAAGCAGATGGAAGGAACCCTTCTCCAGCAAAACCTTAAGTGTTACTCGGCAAGAAATTTTTTCAGTGCCTATGTGTTCAAAACATTTGAAGCGATTTTTAAATTTAAAGGACTCCCTTCGCTTTAACATGGAGGTACCTGCTGCCTAAAAAAGTAAGTGCTTCCATGTTTCAGTGGTGGTGGATCCTAATGTTCTTGATTGCAGGTTGAGAAATTGGCTACAGCCTCCAAGCACGCTACTGAGTTTGTATGGGGCTTATTACTGCATTATTGGAACTCGTGCCTTTTCTTGTTACCCTCCCCAGTTAAGGACCCCCACAACTTGAACGTGGATGTACTTGCTTTGTTCCTGAATAGTAAGTGCTTCCATGTTTTAGTGATGGTGTATCCTTCCACAACTGAAAAATTTCCCTCTTACAAAACATTTTTACTGATGTGGAAAGCACATGTGGCCTCTGTGTTAAGTAGAATTTGACTATCACTGTACATAGCACAGGATGGGAAGGACCCCCTCTACTTTAACATGGAGGTACTTGCTGGACACCTAAAAAGTAAGTGCTTCCATGTTTTAGTTGTGGTGACTCCTTTAAGAGCTCAATAGTTATGCAGACATGTTTGTAATAACCTCTGGTATCTGAACCTTTTCAGCGACAGGCTAATACTGTTGCTAATATGCAACTCTGTTGTATATAAATTGGAATTGCACTTTAGCAATGGTGATGGACTGTCAGGCATGCAAACATTTCCAAGGTTTGGGAACATTTATGAATTGTGTATGAGTCTCTTAAGCAATAAAGATTCAATAAAGCATGCAAAACTTTGAATAAGGTTTTCTGTAACATTTGATGTATTCCAGGAAAACACTTGTACACAAGAAGTACCACAAAGCAAAACGACTGTAAACCAAAACAATGTTCAAAATGCCCGAGGTTTGGTGAAGGGACAGAAAGCTGGCTAGCTTAAAAAAACACAAACACAATTTTTACACAATTACATAATTTGCACAAGCAAGGAAGCCAAACCCACACCTGGCTATCCAGGACTGGAGTTGGTAGATAAAACTGTTCCCAAGTCAGGTTTTTAAGAAGCTATTATTACACCACCCAGTACTGCTTAGAAAAAATTCAATTAGCTTAGTGAACCCACACTTCACCACACTGCTATGAAGCAACAATAAATTACCTCCCTGTCCAACAGGTACCATAAGCTAGTCACATACATAGTTTCATAACCTACTTGGAGAGTACTCTGAGCGGAATCACTTCTTCACCCATTTTGTGTCTTTCTTTGTGTTTTTTCTTGTGTTTCCTTTTAGATTTTGAAAGTGATGTGTCTTTTTTATCTTTGTCATCTTCTGCAGAAATGTCTAAATTAAAAAGTCCAAGGTAAAAAAAAATTGAGAGGTATTAGCATAGTATGTTACCAAGAATAGTTTAACCAACAAACAAAAACCCTTCTCAAAAATCTGAGCCTACTAGGTATTACTAGTCCACTTTCTCAACTGAGTTCAGCCTCTAATCATGGTTTCTTGTCAACTCAAATGTTATTTCAAAGCAGCTTAGTCTCATCTATTGCTTTGTTTTTTCCCTTATCTCATGTAAGAAACTGGCATCAGCTTTTTCTTTTGTATTTTAATCTTCCTTATCTAGATTCCTATACTGTTGCCATTTGCCTAGCCTGACTGTTTAATCCATACTTACTTCAGTGAAGTTCTGTTGATATTAACTTCTTTGTGAACTATTTTTACTTCTGAAGAGGTTTACCTGCTTCAGTGTTGAAAGTTCTTTCCTATTCTCCATGCTGCTTATCTCCTTGGAATGACTCATGATCAGGTTTAAATTTAACTGCAGGGAACAGCACATATTCCTAAAGCTTGTTTATACCTCCGCCACAAACATTTTTCATGTACTGACCCAAGCACAATAACCTTTTACCAGTTAAGTTTTCAGCCTTTCAAATACAGAAATTCATTGTCTTCATCTTTCACCAGCACTTGAAAGGCTTACCCACTTAATCCAAGTAATAAACCTATTTGCCTCCAAAAGTCACTTCACTAATGCATTTGTACTGTAGGTTACACTTGTACATTTCTTTCCATGTTCTTTTCAAGAGCATGCTTTCCAGCCATGTACTTTGCAATCCCTTTTCCTCACTTGCTCCTTACCCTCTAACATATTGAGATTCCTATTTATTGAATTTAGGCTACTACAGATATTATTTCAACTGCAAAAAATGTAGTTTAACTCAATTTTTTTTTCTTCCTATCTAGGCTTTTCCACTATTACTCTGTTAGGAGATATACCTGCCATTTCATTTCATTCATACAGATAAATAATGAAAATCCTCAAAAAATATGCAACACACTTTACCATTGGAATCCTTTGGAGCTTCTGCAATTTCCTCTTTTACAGGACGACGAACTTCATCCTTTTGAACAGTTTTCTTGACTTTTGGAGTAGATGTCTCACCATCTCCAGAGTTGGTTCTTTTTCTCTTCCCTGGCCTGCTTTCCCAAGGTACCTCTGAGCTTTCTGTTCTGTCCCATTTTCTTTTCTCTCTCTTTGAGGGCTGCCTGTGAGTTTCAGTTCCTTCCATTTCTGAACACTCTGATGAAGTCCTGTGTCTTTTTGACTTGGGTGCTTGCTCTGATGTAGTGTTCATGATTGATTCCTTTGTCCCTACAGTTGCCTGTACATTGCTCTCTTTCTTGATTTTGGATTTCTTTTTTTTCTTCTTTTTCTTCTCTTCTGTAATAAAAATACAATATTTAAAACTGCCAATGATTAAAAACTAGATTAGATTAACTATCTAAGTAAACAATCGTGACATCCTGTGTCATGATAATGTGGGGTGTTAAATGAAATGCCTGTCTCTGCCAGCTAACTACAATACATTGTACCAAAGTTCTTCCTAGCCATTTTATGCAGAGGAGGAAAAGATAAGACTCTCAGCCTTTCAGACCCAGAAAGATCTGTGGGTCACACGGGCAGCCTGACAAGATCCTTGAAGTACTTACTCTCAAAAAGAAATAAATGCACACTTTGTTATGTCATTCTTTACTTGTTTTGTAGAGGAGAACTTCCTCTTTCCAGGCCAAGAAACAAAGACAAGAAAATAAAAACAGATTGAGAATAAAAGGAATTACTGAGTCCAACTAATGAACAACTATTTGCCTACTAAATTACAGAACATTAATGTAACCAATCTGAAAAAAAATCATTTTCAATACTGTCTACTTGCTTCAAAGTAAACATAGGTAGGTTGCAGTATGAAGCTGTAAAGAGTATTTTAAATGGGTTTTAAAAGCATGTTTTTTTCTATGATTTATTTATTTTTGCTCCTAATAGCAACAAAGAATTAGTGATGATAAAGAATGTAACGAATGATGACATTATGCTTATGAAAAAGACTGGAGATGTCTAAAGTCTAGGAAATTGTATTATGTCACCATAAATGAGGAAAAATGTCTCAATGACTAAAGTTACAACATAGTCCTGTGATGCTGCTTTTTAAGCTATAGTAGATTGTATTTATTGGTAACACATTCAACTGCAAATTCAGGACTCTTTTCTCAGCAATATCCTCCTCGCTTTCATGTGTAATTATGAATCATGCAAATGGAATTTTAAATGCACTAAAAAGCTCATTCCTCTAAGGAATGCTCTGCTAAAAAAGCAAGAGTTAGAAAGAGGAAGAAAGGCAAAAATTCCACTGTTTTCATAGTTCTCTCACAGAAAGTTTCATCAGAAGGAACAGCACAAAGTTTGCTCTGAAATATGTCAGATGATCATAAACTCATGTGAATAGCAGATTCTTCAATACTAAATATTTTTAAACCAAACTGCATCAAGTGCATCTTTTCTAATGCTAAATGCTTAGCTAATGATTTATTATACAGTTTGAAAGCTGCTTTGCCAGCCTAATGATGATTAATGGTAAAACAAAAGTTCTTTATCAAGCAGAAAACCAAAATGCCAGAAATTTACTATATTTCAGTTTTACACTTTCATTATTGAGCCTACATTGGCCAATAAACAAACAAGTAACATGCATTTCTATTTCTATGAAGGTTTTGAAAAGAAATGTGAGATTAGACTGCAGTAACAGAGCAGTTCAAAATTCTGTCTTCAGAAGTTGAGGCACAGAACAGCTTGTTTCTTGATTCCAGTAATGTAGTAACACTTACCTACTACAGTGCTGTCACTCGTATTCAGTTGTGGAACAGGCTTATTCTTTACTGTTTTGGGGAAAACCCCAGGTTTTCGTGGTGCTTCCTCTGGTGGATTATTCAAAAACTTAAAGAAAAAAAATCACATTAACATCAACAAACCAATACTAAAAGTCACATTTCCTTTTTAAAGAACCTCCATCCAAGTTAAAACCAGCAGTCCTATATTCATTCAATAAAGATGTAGTCCCTCATAACTGTAGAGGTATATATGTTGCTCTTTCAGTGGTGTGTTGGTTTTGTGGGTTTTTTGTTTGATTTTCACTCCAGCTTGCTTGATTTCACATAACGAGAGTGTCTTTTACCATTATGATATTAACACAATTTTTCAAATCATACTTAAATCCGTAAAATTAGGTATAATCATGCTTGCTTGATGAAATTTCCTACTCACTGTACTGTTCCACAGAGACCTCCATTTCCATAAAAGATGCCAGGAGCAGTCAACCAAATTATGTAAAAAAAATACCCACTCTGCTTCTACTAAGTATCTGGGTTAAGAGAATTATGCTTTTAAAGAATTGTGGAATTCACTGGAAGTCTAGGGGTAGGAGACAGGAACCTAATGCCTGCCACGTTATGATATTTTATGAGTTTCTGTAAGATTCAGTAGGTGAACTAGTGAAGACTACACCTTCTATATCATCTAGTGACAATGTGAAAGAATGTTAACAGAGTGGAGACACTGCTACTCACCTCAATTGCTTTCTCTGCTTGCTCTTTAGTTTCAAATTCAACAAAAGCAAATCCCTTTGGATCACCAGTACTTTTATATCGTGGTATACTGATGTAAACCACATTACCACACTTCCCAAACACCCGCTCAATCCAACTGTGATTGACATTTTTGGGAAGCAGCTCCTAAAAAAGAAAGAAATGTAATTTTCTTACAACTTTATTACCATTGTATCAGATGGTTTACTACATCTTCTAATTAAAAAGTTGCCACAACTAAATATATTTAAATTTGATGTGACAACGTTGAGAAACTTTATTTCAGATTCTTGCTGAGAGGTCACAGTATTTAGGTAGTAAGAACACTGATCTGAAAATGGATCTCTAATCATTTGTATACCTGTAGTACATTATATACTTAATTTAGATGTTTATCTTCTTCCCATGACAGATACCACAATCTCACCTGCATCTTTGTAACATGAAGTGTCTTTGATAATTTAAGACCCTCAAGCAAATGTAATTCTGTATTGTCTCAAACTTATCCACCACTAAGCACAAGGATTTTTTAAGATCTTGTTATGAGTAATTCAAGCATCACAGAAAGAATTCTTGTAGGTCAGTGAAGTCACTACTCAAACTGGTAAATTACTGCCAGTGGCTGCCATTTTAAAGCTCAGCTGTTAGCACATACAACCTCCTTGATTGGATACAGCAGAAACTTTTAGCCAGCTTCTTGGATGAGAAAACTGTCTGACTTTTATTTCTATAAAGTCCTTAACATAGAAACACATTTTAGCAGCTTGCAGACATCATGCCTCAGTTCCTAAACATTTCCCTTCACTAATCAAAGAGAAATCCTGTTAGATCAATTGCTAAACAGACCCAATCAAACACTTGAAAACACTCCTCTCAAATTCATGCCTAAACAACAATGGAGAGTCAGAAATAGTTAATTTTTTTCATGGCACGTTGCTGCATTAAAAGTTTCCCTTGTAGGAAAACATTACTTATCACATTCAGGTAGAAAGCTATGTTTACACAAACTTTGCTTGTCTGAAAAAAACATTTCATTATGGTTTGGTGTAAAGTTAAAGCTTTAAAAATATTATGGGACATGTATAAAAATAGCACATCCCATATAAAAATTGTAAAAATAATGTAATATAATTGTAATATTGTAGAAATATAAAGTAATGAAGTTACTATTCCTTAAAGAAAACATTTGTTACTTGCAGTAACAGATTTTGTAAGCAGATTGTACTTTACAGGGACTGGGAAGCACTGGGATGCACTGAGAGGGGAAAGGGAGATACTGGGATGCAACTGAGAGCTACTGATGAGCACTGGGAGGTACTGGGAGAGTCTTTGGGGGTTTACTGGGAGTACTGGTGGGCACTGGGTCTCCTCTCAGTCGCTCCCAGTACCTGGCAAGTAGCCCTGATAATCTTGCAAATTCAGATAAAAGTTTAATATAAATAATAAAGTTATTATGCTAAAGCTTTGTCTACATTAATATAATTTGTAAATATTTCTTGGTACCAGTGCTGCTCCTCTAATATCATTAACTGAAAAAGCCCAGTGGAAGCAGTAATGGCTAAATCAAAGTGCACATTTTCTTTCGAGTGGGTGATGCAGCATCTTGCTCAGCACTTAAAATAATTTAAGCTGGTACACAAAATCAGTGTACCAAAGTAATCCCTCTCTTGCCATGGTCACTGTCAGGGCTCAATGGCCTTCAGTCCTACATACACTGCACAAGCAACAGCAGCCAGCCACTTGCCCAGTCCCTCCCTGTGTTGATGCACAAATCTATCTCTGATACAAATATTTACTGCACACTGACCCCATTTTGTTTGCCTTAGCATTACAAATTCAGTACATCTATAATGCATTTACCTCCCTCACACTGTCCTATACCTTTGGAGGAAAAAAAAGACAAAACCAATCAAACAACAACAAAACCCCCAACTTCTCTTGATTTTTATACTGCATATAAATGTTTCTTGTACTAAATCCAGGATGTTCTTAAAGAAAATTTACCTTCCCCTCCTAGTAACTATGTGGCTGCTTTATATTGGTTTTGTTTTTCTTAATACAGTAAAAACCACTATGCAATTAGATTGTCATAGCCAATACACAGTGAGTTTTGACCTCTTAAAAATTAACAGCAGGAAAGCTTAAAAGTTTCCAGTTAGAAATAAAGCACTCTGCCTGCCAAGAGACATGCAGAAGTCCAACCTTACCACATAGACTGTTCGACTATCCACATCCTTTGGTTGTTCACCTAGTGGTTGGCGTCTTCGGATCCTAGTTCCTTCTAAATCCAACTACAAGTAGTAAGAAATGAACAAGCATTTTCTATAAGATTATTGCCCATTTCAGCCCCATCATCATTATTACTCCAGAAACAGCAAATACAAAAGAGTGAAATGGTACATACCTCTACAACAGATGAGCTTTTAACTGCTCGAGCTATCAACTTTCCATCAGTAGTCAATTTTTTCATTTTGTTGAAGGAAACAAGAAGTGATATGTCAACATCTAGGGACAGAAAAGGTGCAAATTGTGAAATCAGGGTAATCTAGACAGCGTTAGTTATGTATTCTAACCCATTATTATTTTTGCAAAAGAGTCTGCAAGTCCTAAGTGCAGTGTGTCACCATGCTGTCAGAGATCTACAGAAAATCTTTACCATAAAAATTCAAGTAAATATCTTTAATTTTCTTTTGTGTTAAGCTTTACCAAAGAAAATTTGTTCTTTTACCTCCCCACTGATAACTATTCTTTGAAAAGAAAGGAAGAAAACCCCTGTTCTGATGTTAGCTTTACAATACAAAACCAATTTGCATTGAAAACACCCCTTTCCAAGTACTCAATTAAGGGTTTAACCCAGCCTTCCCAACACAAAAGAGTGTCTGCTCACACTCCAGTTGTGATGAGTCATGCTGACAAAACCTTGACAGAAAATTGTTGCCTTATTCTTAATAAAAAAGTTAAAGACATCCAATAGCTCTAGAAAATGCAGGATAAATTTTATTCCTCTGAAGGCCCTTGATTTAAAACTGGCTTGAAGTTCAATATAATTGAAGACTACTCCAAGCAGTTAAGAGGACTATACTTTATACACAATGCAACTGGACATATGTAGTGGGGTTTTTTTTTAGGGCAAAAGCATACCAGTCACTGCAGCTAATGTGTAAATTAATTTCTTTTTCAGAAACTGGCAAGCAGCTTCAGAATCCAGCTCAATTTCCTGTCAAAAATTGTCTAGAGGAAGGAAACCCACAGTAGCCCTGCATGCAAATATACAATTTCTCACATATCAAACTTGCACAGAAAATAAACAAAAAATTACCTACATCCAACTGCAAAATCCAAACTACTTTTTAATTTCTGCATAATCTACTCTACAAGTCAGCTACTGTACCTCCAAGGGCAATAAAACCCCTGTTTGTTTGCTTATTCTGACAATTATACAAAGTTAAAACCAGAAAATCAGGTCTCCCAGAAAGTAATTTCTACCCTGCTTCTAACTTATGGCTGGTAGTAAAGGAAAGGAAAAGAGAAACACTAAGTACAGTTTCTAAAAACTCGTACCATACTCTGCTTCCTGAGCTGCTAATTCTAATGCTGGTTTCCAGCATGAAACTAATGTCTTCCCCAGGAGCAGACATGCACCTCAAAATAACTTGTTAACTGTCACCAGCTATATAGTGAAGAAGAAAGTTAAACATGTTTGTTTATTGAAATATACTGAATATAAACTTACACCCATCTCTGGACTTTTCTATTTGTTCTCGGAGAAATTTATCTTTGTGGAGATTAACATCACCAAACCAGAAATCCACTTGCTTTGCTATATCTGCAAGCACCTGTTTAACCCTTGACCTCTTCTTTTTCTCTCTCTCCTTTTTCTGCTCAGTGGTTTCTTCTTCCATGGCTTTGTCTCTTCCAGTTTCAGTCTCCATTCCTGTCATGATGTCAACTGCAAGTTAAATATAACCTCTGAGAAAAATCAAAATAGTCTTATTTCAAGGAGTAAACCTTATTTTAGCTCACATTAAATACTTCACATAGCCCCTCTGAGATTATGTGCCGTTCATGATTTGCAGTGTAGAAAAATACAAAGCATACAAAGAAAGAGGAAAACTAGGTTACATGGTAACTGTGCAGCAAAGACTAAGCTGGAACTCTTGTCTCATGGCCCCTAGTACTGCCCTTCAACCACAGAGATCCACTGGAGGTGAGCTGGTACCAAACTGTAGGCTTTTCAGTTAAAATGAGTACTATTGTGTTAATTCAGAATGCCTTGTGAACAGTCTGCCATTCCCCTTAGATTCCTAAGAGGAGCTTTTCAACTTCAGCAGCAGTTACCAGATTCATGGTTCCAACTGTTTTTGCACCTTATCAGATGAGCAGCACTATTAAAAATACATTTGAGTTCTTCAAAGCATTTGTGCAGGCCACAAAGGGTGTTTTAATAATATATAACTTCCCTGTTACCAGAAAAGCAAACTATTTGCTAAGTAGAGCCTAAATAACTAAATCTAAAAATCAGACATTTCCCCTCTCAAACACATTTTCTTAGACTTGGAAAAAGACAATTTGTTCTCCACTCCCCATGTTTCCCACTATAATTAGAAAGAACATACAAAAAACCCACAGCACTATACACTTCAGAAATTACCCTGTTATGTAAAAAAAGGGCTGGATTACACAGAGGCCTTCTGAAAAGGCTGGCCAAAGGACCCTGCTTAGAAGGCACAGCTTGGATATCTCATGTAAAAAAGTTACACTTACACTCAGCAGCTGAAGAGCTTGCTTCAAAAATTTATGGTACAATCCCCAAATGAGAACCATTAACTTTTATAAATAAGTTCAATGCAAAGACACATGAACACATCTAGTTGATACTCACAGCAGATCTGATAATAGTAAAGTTGTTTGTTCAGGTTTTTTTAAATTGTCTTATGTCAAAAATGCAAACCACTTGCTCTGGCAGTTTCCAAGGCCCAACCAAAGAGGAGTAATTAAAAAATCTTCCAGCCCTGCCTTTGAATACCTTCTAACACATCCTTACTGGCAAGTTCCTGCGGCAATCAGCACATACTACACTTAACAGACATTTTTCCTTTCTTTGGTTAGGGCTCTTTCATCAACTGTCACTGATTTTAATGGTGAATCAAGCTCTGTTAGAGCCTCTCAGAATCCAGCCCCTAGAAGTTAGGGACTAACTAGAGGGGTGACGTGAATGTACAGGTTTACCTTGAAAAACATAAAACCTCTTCAATGCATCAGTTCACCTTTTTTGTTCTAGTCAGTCCTCCTTGAAAGCTGCCAGTCCCTACAGTACTTCATTTTACAGAGGCAAAACAACTGTGATACTACCAGAAGTAGACGGCTTTTTGAAAAATGAAATTAACACAAAAATTGAAGTAGTTAATGTACCAATCACCATATGAAAGACTTCTCAGCTCTCTGTCAAGGCAACAGAATACAGCCATCAGAGAGGAAGCCCAGCTCTACAACAGGAGGACAAAAATGGAAATGTCTTCAAATTATTGTGCAAATCAGGCTTCCTTAGCCGGATATCAGTTTCTCTGCCTGCTGTGAGCTGACCACTGAAGATAGTAAAAGGTCAACAATTGCCTTGGAAGGATAAACCAGGTAAAACTACCAACCGAAGCTGAAGCTCCATTCAAACCCTCCAGCAAGGTATTTATATTAATAATCAGCAGAACAATACACTACTTAGCTGAAGATTATAATGAGTTGGGCCATTAAAGATAAAGCATCGTTATGGGATACTTCTAGTGGCTGAGCAGTATTAAATGACCACACTGGCATATAATGAATATGGCTTATGTACAACAAGGCTTTATTTTAAGAAGCCATCTAAGTGTTTCATACATTTTAAGTCACTCAAGTCTTGCGACTTCCTTCCCAGGAGACAGGTTCTCATTCAAGCTTAAAGAAAACCAACTGCAAGCTGTATTCCAAGCTTTTCCACCACCCTCCCTACTTCATGCTCTTACATTAGAAATGAAGCTTTGAAAAAATTACTCTGGAGTAGTTTGGAAATACAGAGAAAACATCAGCTATGAATCTGTAATCTGTCTACAATCTTACATTGTAAGACTTTCTGGTCCTTCCCTGCTGGATGGGTGTGTTAAATCAACTCATTAAGGAGCTGAATAAGGAGCAGGGCTGATGATGCTAACCCACATGAATTATGATGGGAGCAGGATAGTGGTAGGCCCAAAAGCAAGACAGCAGCTGCACACAGACTGGCCCAAAAGCACTCCACTACTGCAAGAGAACCTCACCTTTTTTACCCTTCAAACAAAGGGAAAACAACCAATATGAAATAAATTTCTCCACCCCCAATTTAACCTTTCCCAGCGTTGCAAGTGGTTAAATCCCAATTCCCGAGAAGGCTTACTGCCCCACATTTGCCAGCTGCACAGGTAGTGACCACTGCAGGTTTCAGCACCGCTGCTGCGACTGCTCATAAACCTTGCACGTGTAGAAAAAGTAAAGCACGGCCAAATTCAGCCACTTCTAAAGTACCCCCCTTTCCTGCAACACGACATCTCACGCCTTGACCCTGTGGGAAGGCACTCTAGCTAGCATAGCCACGCGTGCTTCACCTGAGGGCAAAGTCACCACAGAACCTGATGGAGACGACTGAGGGGCGGAGGCGGTCAGAAACACTCAGGTAGATACCACACTCGTCTAGAGAAGCGCCGGGAGGGAAACACGCCCAGGAGCTGGTCACTGGGGGTACAGCGGGCCGCTATAGGCGAGGTCAGTGAACGGTTAAGTGGCGGCACCCTTGGGCGACACGGAGGAAGTGCCACTGCTCTGACCACCCAGTTCCCACCCTCAGGGGTCCCACCAAACGCCGGCACGCACAGTCCCATCCCGCAAACACCGCCCCGCCCGGGTTCAAGAAGTGCGCAAGCGCACGGCGGCGAAGAGAAAGGGAAGGGAGCGCAGGCAGCGGCAGCGCCCCCTGCCTGTACCGTCGCTATCACGGCCACGGCCGGCTACCCCCCGCCGCGCACCACTGACCTTTCACCGCACCCGCAGGAACACCGAACCGCGCCGTCCGCAGCGAGCCCTGCCCCTTTTCTGCCGCCCTGCCGCCGCTGTCGTCGTCAGCCCCAGCGCGACGCGCGACCCCCACAGGGAGAAAAGCCCCGCGACGGCTCCCGCGCGTGCGCTGCGCAGCGGCAGGGGCGCCTCGCTCTGAGACACGTGATTTCCTCCTCGCGGCGGGCGCTCTGACGTCACGCGGCTGCGGCGGGAAGTTTCGAACACGGGAGGGGAGCGCGACAGGAGTAGTCCCTATGAATCTGTGCGGCCGTCCGGCACAGGTGGGTAGGGCCCGGGTGTTCGGTGGGCACCTCAGCCGGAAGGACAGACCTCGTGGGTCGGCGGGGCGCGCCCCCTGTGAGTCAAAGTCCTGGGGAAGGCGGCTTGGGCTTAAATGCCACCGTGCTGAGGAAACGCTTGCGGGTGACGGGCTGAAAAGTGCTTAACGAGCTTGTCTCGGCTGTGCGAATGTGTCCTAGCAGCATTCCTATTCATCCCTGCTCCCGTGGCGTTCCCTGTTGAGTTACGGCAAGTGTTCGCATACATGCGGCTACTTTCAGTAGCAACAGAAGTAATTCTCTGTCCTTTAAGGATGTCAATTTCTAAGGTTTTGCACCTTACCACACACCCGGGGACTGCCAAGAAAAAAGAAAAGGAGAGGACACCTGTGGGCTGAAATGAAAACAGATTTAATGAAGCAGAAACACTAATACCAATGTCAATATAAAGTATACAAAGTTATACTCAGCCCACCAAATATACAGCACTCACGATAATTAAGCAAGCTGTCCCTGGGAGCAGATGATGAATGAGCCCCTCCAGGGATGTAGAAAAATAGGAGGAGGAGCAGGAAGAGGCCCCCACCTCAGCAAATGTATCCCCTTTTATACTGAATGTAATGTTTATGGTGTGGGATACACCTGTAGCCAACTCAGGGCAGCTGCCCTGGCTGACTCCAAACTGCTAATAGCCTGCAGGCCATGGCTGCTCTAGGATTCTGTCCCAGTGAAAAAGGACAAAACTGTTTCTTGCTAGTCCATAGTATAAGAGGAGCTAACAAACATACTTTGTCTCTTGTGATCATGTTTCATTGCAGTGCTGTTATCAGACTGACTAAGATCACAAGCACAGCTCTCCAAACACAGATGCAAATCACAGTGCTGATCAAATATTGTAAGTCAGTATGTATAGCAGCAAGTCACAGCTTCTGGACTTTGAGTTGCTTTGATGATGATTTGTTCTTGTTTTCATGATAAAATTCTATTGTAACACTTGTTGTAATCTAACTTTAAATATGTAAAGAGGCTTGACTTCACGGGTAGCTGGTTTTGAGAGTCGGTTATTTTTAATATGAATTAAACATGCATGACCAAGTCCAGAGTCAATAACACTGCCAAAAAAATTATTCTGTCAATAGTTTCCATGGTTTTTTTTTCTTCTGCAACTAAATATGTCTAAGATCACATTTTCATTCTGAATAGCAGTATGATCACTGGAGTTTTCAGAGTTGCCAGCCATTCATCTAAATGAATTCCTCTGGAAATTAGAAAATATGTACCTACAAAAAAGCCACTTTTTACCAGTAGTGTTTCTTGTTAGATTATTTTCAAGGTTTCTCTTTAAAATGCCCACATCAGCTATACCTCACTGTTTTGGCATTGTCCTGCACCTAACTCTCTTCTTTTGAGAAAAAAAAAGGGGTGGGGGAGGAACTGACATCTATTTTTTTTTTTCAATACATTTGCTTCACAACTCTAGTAGATTCTGAACATTTTCCTGTCTCTCAGGCTATATGAAGATATGAATATTTGTGAAAGAAGCTGTTGGATGACTGTTTTGCCAAAGCAATGGCTTCTCAAGAATTTACTGTAAGTGATTTGTAATACTGTGTACAACTAAGAGGAAATAACTGAAAAGACACTGTAGGTGCTGTATTATTTAAGCATTTTCTTACTATTATTTCAACATTTTACACATTTAAACAGGTATTATACACTCATCAAAAAATGAAAAAATCAAAAACATGGCAAGATGGAATTCTGAGGATTAGAACTGACAGAAATAAGGTGAATAACTCTGATTTAATACCAGCTACTGCTGGACTGTCAGTCCCAGTCTAGTTGATCTGTGAAATAAAATGACTTATTTCAAATTCTCTTTTTTAATGACAGGCTATCTTGTTTGATGATAAAGGACAATGTTTGGAGAGTATTTTTATCAAATCTCAGGTATGTTTTGTTTGGAGAGGTTTTTAATTTTTATCCTTGATTGTGGTTTGTGTTTTGAGGAAGCATTTCAAACTTGTTTGGTAACTAAGGCAGAACTTTTTCTTACTGTTGATATGAAAGTCTGCTGCAATGCAAATAATGGAAAGCAAAACCAGCTTCTATTTACTGAGAAGTCTTGTAGAGGTTTTAGGGAATTTTATTCCTTTTGGGTAAAAACAGTGTATTACATTGATGTATTAAATAAACATAACTTGAAGCTAAGTGCTAATGCTTTCTAGTATATGTATATTTTAATCAAAGTATTTCTTTGGCAGCTGTGATATACTGGGTATCATTTTCTGAAGTTTTTATATGTACATTTTTAGAAGACTTTATTTAGAAGACTGTTTTTGTTTCTTATATAGCACTGTTATGTACACACTGCTGCTTTCTTTTTTCTAGTTGAATGCTGGAGATAATTTAGAAAGCGAACGATATTTGATCTCAATTGAAGCACTGAAAATGACTGAAAAATCTTTTGAAGATCAGCCAAGGAAGGCAGAAGCTCCAGCAGTGGACAGAAATGCTGTAAAACCTGGTGGTTTGCCTCCAAGACATCTGTCTGTTGGCTTGAAAAGGAAGTTTACAGTATGTCTTTCTTTCAAAAGCTGTGTCTGATGTTAACATGCATTTTAAAACACTAAGGGCACACCTTTTAATGAGTGGTAAATATATAGATATATATAGATAGTATCTTCCTGGTTTTTTTGAACTGTAAGCCAGAATGTGTTACTGGTAGCTATTTTTCCCTGGAGTTTACTAAATCTGGTTGGCTTTGCAGAATTGCTGTTGCTAAGGCTGCAGTGAAAAATCACATGGGCTTGAGATTATTTCTATACACCTTGTCATATTGTCCTATGCCTCTTGATCAGAATTTATTTTATGGAATGTGCCCTGTTTTCAACATTTTGATTACAAAATGTGAAGTTGATTTCTGAGTAGAGTGAATTTAAAATTTCTCTTGTAGGGTTTCCAAGGGCCACGCCAAGTGGAAAAGAAAATGTCAACAATGGAAGATGGAGAAAACCCAACAATATTGCCTTTATCTAAGCAGTGTCAGGGGACTTTGCCATCCAAGTTTTATATTACCTCTCCATTATTTTCTACAATTTGCAAGAAGGATGAAGAAACAAATCTCTCTGCAGACTTCCATGAAGATGTGTGCCCAGATAATGAAAGAGAACACACGTCTGTCTCCTCACTGCTTTCAGCTCCATTTCTTGACAGATGTGAGGAGACAGAGCAGCAGAACTCTGTTCAGTCCATTGTGAAGCCAGAATGTCCTCTAATTACTGTGCAGACCCAGTCTAGTAGTCAGCCATCCAGTCACAGGGCAGTGTCACACAACATCAGGAGCACAGCACAGATAATAGCTCTTCTGAAGTCTAAACCAACTCAAGAATGCAGAGAGCAAACAATGCCTGGAGTCTCAAAATGTATTCCTAGGTTTCAGGGATCAGAAAATGCAGATAGTTTATATAACCAAAAAAGCACAATCCTACCTGATTTTTCAGGTGACCCTGCTAAAAGACTGATTCAAAATATTCAGCAGTTGCCTTTTGCAAAGGGAATTGTAAATGATAAAAAGGAATGGAATGCTGAAATGCTTCCAAATTCAGCTGAAGAATATTGTGATAAAGTAGTAACAGGACAGAGAGATGACAAAAAGGCAAACAATTTAAGTCAAGACTTACAAGATCTCTGCAATACAAATAGTTGCTTCCTACCTGAATCCACTATAAGCAGAATGACTGACACTCAGTTTGTCTTATCCTCAGGTGATATTTCATGTTCAGCAAGTCCAATCACCTTTGAAAAAAATCTTTCCAGATACAGGGAGCGTTCAGTGGCTGATGGCCTTAAGGAGAATTCATCTGTGAAGTTTCAAAGTGAGCTTCAGCCAGGACAAAATTCAGAAGGACTGCCTAGTGACCTGGAGCTCTCTGTGGATGGAACATTGACTGAAATGGCAGTTGTAAAGGAGAAATGTGCACTTGGCAAAGACTGTGGTCCAGATGAAGACGTGATGGAGGTTAACTTTAATGTAGTGGAGGCTTTTGATTTTAGTGACACAGGCAATGAAGGCCTCTGTGAAATGAAGGTGGATAAGCTCACTGAAGGAGACATGCTTTCACGAAGTCCAGATTGCCTAAAGGGAGAAGATGTAACACAAAATGCTGTGTTGAAACTTCCTTCTTGCCATAAAGTTGTGACCTACAGTAAAAATGAAAAAGTCAAATGTTTAACATTGGATGGAGAAAACGATGGAAATCACTGCACTAGGGGTATATCATCTCAGCTTTGTGATAACAACATTGGAGATACAGGAAGGACTGCAGAAGACTCTGCAAACCAGACCAAAATTAAAGTGGAACTTTTGGCTGATGGACACAGGGTAAAAGAGATTAATGAGAGTCAATTAAATATTGAAGCCACAAACAATGAGAGGGATCTTGGTGGCTCTGCAATACATAGCATTAATGGTACATCATGGATAGAAAGCAAGCCCTCTCATCTTTTGCCTGGTGACACAAATGTTAATGAAAGTCTCCCTGAAACCAGTATGTTTGAACAAACTGAAAGTAATCCATGTATTTCTACGAGCAGAATAATTTCTGCAATGGACAAAAGGACTGAAGTTGTTACACATCTTGGATGCATGAAATCACCATGTGTTGATTTAGAACACTCCTGGAGTACTAAGAGTGATGATATTAAACTGTGTAGTCCTTTGCTGGCTTTGTCACAAAAATCAGATCCTGGTTGTGGCTCATGCCATCATATTGCAGAAGACCATCAACAGGTATTTGGCATTTCACATAGGGAAGGTACTCTCATTCCCAGAAGTTCTATCTGTCCTTTAGGGAAAGGCCACTCCTCTCCAGAGAAAACAGCAATAGGTGAAACTGAGTTTGGAAATGCAGAGACACCAAATGCCTTCCTTGAAGCCTGCAAAGGTGAAAGAATAGGAACAGATTACCAAAAATGCATGGCAATAGCTGAAAAGTCATCAGATCTTCCCGATTTGGTAAACAACATTGCTCTTATAAGAGCTTTGACTCAACACAGCACAGCATTAGAAAGCTTACAAAAGATAGAGGAGACTAACAGCATATTACATGAAGCAAAGACTTCTAAAGAGATTCTTGAACCCTGTGTGAAAGATGAAGGTTAGGTCAGCTTTTATTTTAAAATGAATTCTGTCTGACTGTACCTCTGATTTCTGTACCTCCTCATGAAATAATGTGTTACAAAGATTCCTTCGTACAATTTTTAGTGATTAAAAATTGTGGGCTCCAAGTCTGTGTCTTTGCTTTAGTTTAGTTAAATCCTAATTATGCAGTTATTTGCATGATTAAAGTGTGCAAGCCCAGTAAATGTTCAGATGTTTTAATTTAAAAAGAATATTATAACTAACTTACTATGCTTTTCCATCTCTTGTAGCCATAAACCAGTTTACAGAAATGCCTTACTCAGAAAGTATACAGGC
Source organism: Bucco capensis (assembly GCA_013396975.1). NCBI lineage: Eukaryota > Metazoa > Chordata > Aves > Piciformes > Bucconidae > Bucco > Bucco capensis. The sequence goes on along the minus strand of VWZO01011706.1, from coordinate 915,395 downwards.
ATCTTCCTGTTCATACTTTGAATCTTCTGGCCTTATGGTAACTGATTTTTGACTACACATATCTGTCTGCACAAGATAAATCCATTTTCCATGAGGCTTCTTGAATAAAATATTTGGTTTATGAAACTGTAGGGATTGAGACAGAAATTGCTTAGAGGCATCAACTAAGAAGCTGATAGCAAGCAAAAAATGTCCTCTTGCAGACCCTATTGCCAATAAATGTTCAGGAGGCCTAATGTATGATAATACAATATCTGCTTCCATTTAATGTCACATTAGTTATGTCTGGTACTTATTCCACATCTTTTACCATCTTCTTAATCTTCTCTTTCACACTCTTTTTGAAGGCATGTCTTTCCTAGGAATTTTAGCACTTGGTTGCAGATTTTTTATGTTCTATGTGTGAAGAGTGCATTTATTGCCTGTAGATAGTTCCAGAACAGTACTTATTTTCAGTTAATAATTCTAATGTGTTGCATAGCCTGTTGCATTTCAAGGGTACCAAGTAAAGGGATCAGCAGCTAGTGAGATACTGGTGAGAGCTCCCTGCTCACAGCTACCATGGCAGCAGTACCCAGATAATAGTGAGTCTGCAGATGAGAGAGTTTTGTCACCCCTGTTTTCAAGCAGTTATGTCCATTCTGATTTCAGACAGGTAAAGCAAGTTTTTCAAATTATTCTTACTAACCATAGTGCAAGACAGTATCCAGTATCCTGCAAATGGAGGATTAAAGAGTTCATTTTCAGAATATTTCAATCATATCAAAATTGCTAAGAACCAAACTGCTCTGTGGCTAAAACTTTGCAGAAAGGCAATTATAGTTAAGTCTGTCTTGTCCTAGGAAGATGCATTTGCAAGATGCAACGTGGGTTTTTTCCTCTGATCACTTTCACTTTGAAAAATGCCATAGTCATTAATGGGTGATATTAAAGAGAGGGTTTTGTTTCCTAGAGAAAAGTGGCAGGGGGGTTTAAAATCATTATTTTCTGATGTTAGAAGTATAATATTCATCTCAACTGGATTTGAAATTTGGCATATAATTGTTAGATCTCCAAAACAACAGTTAAAACTTTATTTCTTGGATTATGATTCTGTTTCTCCTGGATGCAGAGACACACATGACATGCAGTATTAAAGAAAAAAATTTCTTCTAATGCAGTATATATTTCAATATTAAAAATAATGGAAGAAAATTGATATTTCATTTTTTACATGCAGAATGGGCTAGAGATACTGAAGAAATGAGTCACACAAAGGTATTTTTTATAAAGAGGATAAAATTTCTAACAAGTTTCTGCTTCTACTTTTTTGTTAAAGTCTCCAGATTTGAGAAGTCTTTGTGAGAATAACTGTATCAGAGAAGAGACTTTTCAAAAGAAATCTAACATTACTGAAGAGTCAAGGTTTGATCAGTCCTGTAAGTGAAAGTAGAAGTAGAATAGCAGCAATTAGCTTCTTAATTATTCTGCATGACTTCTGTCCTTCACATTTTTCCTAGCATTGGCATTGGACATGTATTCTCACATTCCAGTGTGGACAATGTCAGGCTCACCTTCACATTCTGATGTGAGACAAGCACAGTGGACTTCATGGGAACCTGACAAGGTGCAAATTGACTGTTGCTTCTAGATCTTTTTGCCTTTATTTCCTGTGTGTTCATGGTAGCAATTTCTTGTTTTTGAAACTTTAATCTCAACTCTGAGTGACAGAATAGTTGAAAAAACTATAATCAACTTTTTTTCCCCCCAGTCATTCGCTTGACATTAATTCTTTATCTGTAGATGATGTCATCAGAAGATCTGACTTACTCACTTGATCCAGACTCTACAATTTCTCCAGCTTCAGAAAGTGAAGAAACTATTGGAGATATCCAGGATTCCCTGATACACAGCATCTTGCCAAATGAACCAGAAGTTCCAAAAGTTTTTTTCAGTAAGAAATTATAGTTTATAATTGCACTTTACAATCTTTTTTGTAGAAAATCTTAGAGGCTTTTTGCAGCACTGTGAGTTGTACTATAAAAGACAGTTACCCTGGGTGCTGAAATACACCAAGATACCTCTGGGTAACTACAGAGTTTGATGTGTGTTCATGTGTTTTTCATAGGGAGGTCTATTAGTATTTTTCTTAGGCACAATTTCAAATAGTGTTTTCCAAATCTGCTGAATTGGGCTTGAATTCCATGCCTCCCCACCCCCAGTTTTATTTTCCTCAAAGACTTCAGGAGAGTGATTTAATTTTATAAAGAAAAATCAGCTTCTAGTTTGAGGAGGAAGAAAAGGCTGTAAGCTAAGCTTCTAATTCATGCTAATATTTTCATTGATTTACCTGCTTTTAGTTTTCTTCCCTGTTTAGTTATCCTCTGACCCACTTCCAGCTGACACCAATCAATGGCTGTCATTTGGTTTTGATAGTGAATTTAAACAAAAGGATGCCTGTGGTACTAGAAGCCTATTCAGCTACACTGGTTAATATTACTTCACAGTTTTTCCAATGATCTTTTCAAAAGGGGAGCAAATGTTAATGAGTTGGCAATATCACTGACCTACCAGGAATATCAGACTAATGACCTCCAAAACACAGTAATGTTTAAATAATTTCTACCAACCTTTTTCTTTTGTACAAGTAGAGTGCCTACAGAAATGTCTTCTGGATATACAGATCTAAGCATTAAAAAAAAAGATATATCACAATTGCAATCATTCATGTGGTATGGACATTTAGCATAGTGCTGCACAGGCATGAGACAAAGAACTTACCAATTAGAAGACAGGACGGGAAGAATTTGGAATTTTCCTTGTTTTAGTTTTTTATACATCCATAAGTGTTACAAGTTGCTTGTAAATGTATTTGCCCTACAGCACAGGAGAAATCCAGCTATCCAAAGGAATGCAACCTCTCAAGATTCAAACCCACACTTAAAATACAAACTCCATTTGTCACTCTTCCTGCCACTGAGAAGATTCCTGATGCATCTTATCCAACTGACAGCAAGGAGGTCCAGCAATCTTTTGGCTCTTCAGCAGTCTGTTTAGGCAACAAGTCAGCAGTATTTCCTATTAGTGCTTTTGGCCCTGAGGACAGAAATTATGAGACCTCTGTGTTTGGGGAGTATACAGAAGACAGACAAAGGCAATCCGTACAACCGAAGTTCCCTAACAGGACTTCACAATATAGACAAAGCAAGTGGCTAAAGTATCACAACAGTGCTGAGTGTGACTTGATAACTCAAAACAACGATGATAGGGAAGTAACTGATGACATCTGTGCTGAGACTATCCTTGGAATGCTGCTGGATAACACAGGAGAGAGCAGTGCTGTGAATGAAAGTGCTCCTGGCTCTGCATCTCTACTGACAGCAAAGAGCATGGCTGGGAAATGCTGTTCAAATACCAGCAACCAGGATTTGATTTCAGAGAGGAAGTTACTTTCTCTGCACTTCAGTCAGACACCTTTGTCTGAGGAAACACAAAAGGTGTTAAGTCATCTGAGCTGCCACACAACAGGAGACAGCCAGGTGTGTAACTGTTCAAGCAAATGCAGTTATAAGTGGTAGAAACATTTTTCTGGACAAAGTAACTGCATTTATCAGATTTCCCACAAGATATTATCAGTGCGATGGGATGAAATGTTTTACATAGTGACAGAAAAATCTCAGCTACAAAACAGCAGCTGCTAACATTTAAGTGCTGTGGCTGACCCTTTGTAAAGGTAATTCCTTGGTGCACACAGTACCAGATTTAGATTTTTAATCTAAATGTGGATGGAAGGAAGCTGAGAAAGGCTGTTGGGCTCTTCTAGCATCTCAAATTGGTACAGACATGTTTAAGAAATGTTTTTCTTAATTGTGAAATCAGCATTGTTTTAATGAACACATCTAAAAACATGATTTTGAATTACATAATATAAAGCCTTTGAAAGTATTAACTGTATTATTATAAATGCAGACTTTGTCAAGGGACCAATTTTAATGTCATGCTACATCCTAAATGACAGTCCAAGCTCTATGCTGTTATTCCAGGTGAACTTGTTTTTACTCCTGTTCTTCAAGTCTGCAGACATTTGTGGTGAAGAGGTTTTGTATTTTGCTTTCAGAAAACTGATTCTTCATCTTGAAACTTCTGGCTGCAGAAAGAGGCCCCAATTTTTTTTTTCTATTTAGTTGTACTTAATGAGAGCATAATATGTAAAACAAAAAATGAGAAAAGAAAATTTGTTAATTTTTGGCATATCTTTGCAAGTAGCCAGTTATCAAAATTGGTCTCATTTAGGATTTTACAAATTTTAATGATTTCTCTGGTGGTTTTTTTTAGGCTGTAACAATTTCTGAGTTGTCTTTTCCGAGTGTGGATAAAGTAAAACATGCTGATCTTCCTAAAAGAAAGATTTCCATACCAACTGTGTTTCAGTCTCATGTTCACTACAAACAGATTTTCAAAGCAGCTCTGACAGGTACATCTAACACCATGCTACATAAAATGCTGTCATTTTTAAACAGTGTATTTATAAAGCTTCACAAAGCAGGGTGAGAGGAAGAGATAACATCTATTGGAACAACTGTGTGCATTTGGTTTTAGATATATGTACTGAAATATATTCAGTCTAAAATTGCAAAGACAAACCAAAAAACCAGTACACTGCTATAGAACTATGGAACCTTGTACCTGTTTACTAGTCTTCAGAATCCTAGCTAAGGTTTTTGGTTTTGTTGTTTGGGTTTTTTTAAACAGCTATGTAGTGTAAGGAGTGTTTGAAATCATATACTTACATGTGATCTGAATAAAAGTAAGGTAGTTAGAACTAACTGCATCTGCAATATGCAAATGTTGCAGATCACATGGTTTCTTTTAGGACTCAGATTAAATCTTCTGATTCAGAGTTGGGATTGAGAGTTTCCACTGAAGATGTGTTTGAATGTTGTGTACTTGTGTAATCATTTTAAGGTTGTACTAATTATTCTTTTATTCTGCTTTCTGTATCAAGAACAATTAAGCATAATGCTATTTGAGTCATCACAAAGACTACACAATGCTCTTTCAAAAGTGGATATATCATTTTACACTTCAAAAGATGGGCAAAATAAGAGCAAAGAAAGCTGCATTCCACTCTGCAATCACATGCACCCTGCTAAGCTTGTGATGGTTAAAAAAGAAGGTCAAAACAAGGTACTGTTTATTCCTTGTTTATACTTTTGGATGTTTGCACAATTACAGGGCAATTCTGTACAATTTAAAATTGCTGGTTAAAGTGATATGTCATAAAGATCATTTTCAAAATCAGTTGTAGTATCCTCTAGGGTCCAGAGCTGATGTAATAACTTTCTCCATACAGAAACAGCCTTACATGTGTAGATAAAAAAACCTGCACTTCTCATTTTGTAGGTTATATGGGATTTCTGTAAGGTACAATTACACACATTGGCTTCAGAAGCTGAGAGTTCTGAGAACACATTTGCGTTTTCCAGCCAAGCAATGAAAACATGGTGTTTATCCAATTATTTCTATAGCAGCAAGTACTGGTCCACTACTTTACTTTTTTTTTGCCTGTTTGATTTAATGTGCTAATGGTCTTAGGTTTTTGTTGTTGCTTTGTTGTTTTTCTCCCTTCCTAGGGTCGTTTGTTCTATACCTGTGATGCCCCAAAAGCTGAGCAGTGTTCATTTTTCAAGTGGATAGAAGATGTGAACACAACACAGATAAAACCCAAACCTACTGTAGTGCTTCACGATACAAAAAGCATCGGGACATACCTCAGAAGTCAAAAGATTTCTCTGTATGAGGGATGCCAGCTTTTGGTGAGGTATTCTGAAACACTTTGCACTTTTCACAAGTGCTATGTGAATTGCAGGATTTGTAAATATTACAGTAGCTCTGGATTTCAATAGCATTTAACAGACACTTTCACTAAGTTTGTTTAAAGAAGTTCTCCGTAGAAACATAAAAGCAGAAATGAATAATATTCAGAGCAATAGCATTTCAGGTCAGTATTCTGCAGCAAGAATCAAGATTGCTTACCAGCAACTTGATCAATTGCTTAATAAAGTCCCATGATTGTTGCATTTGAATTATAACTGTTCATTTATTCTTTTGTAAAAGAATTTATTTCTTCAGTGATACTGATTTTAATGTTATAAATTGTATCAAAGGCTATTGTGTGCTGCATAAGTGTAGGGGAAACTAATTATGGCTGAATGTATTTAAAACTTGGTAATGCAAGATGATGAACAACCATCAAGATCTGCACTGTATAATTAATCTAGAGCTTTCTTATTTTTGGAGATGAATCCAAAATGTGCCACTTATTTACATTTTTTCTTAAAAATACAACTTACCAGGAAAGCCTTTGAAATTCAAACACCACGATATAGTAAGTTCAAGAAATTTACATCTGCCAGATTTGATGATGATTCCAAACCCAAATTATACCTCAAACTAAGCATAAAGGAACATTATTCTCACTATAGCAAAGGTAAGCAAATCTTAAGCCTCTGAAGAATTGTTGTGTTGTGCCTTTTTAAAGTTTTAATTTGTAATCCAAAGAGAAAAACTGAAGCCTATTTTTGAACTCCTGAGAACCTTGATAATTCAATTCTTATTCCAGAAGGGCAAAGTATCTCATTAATTCATCTTTTCTTGTAAATGTTAGAAGAAATAAATTCCATATTTTTGGGTTTGGAGAGTATTAAGTCTGTGAACTATGAGGTTTCAGGAAAGCCTAGTGTGCAAATGAATGATATTTAATGAAAACTTGATGTAAAAATTGGTGTTTCAGTAGCTGTTGCATCTCCTAAATTACTGAAATGTCACAAAGCTGGAGGACATTCAGTGATTTGATCCAAATAGTCTCAATAGTTCATTTCACATTAGTAATTTGAGTTGATACTCATTGTCAGTTTGTTCACTTTGCTGTTGAAAATGATACAAAGGAAATTAAGCAGAAACAAATGTGTGTCTGTGCATGACTTACCTACAGACTGAAGTGTTCCAACAAGTCAGGGGTTTGCAACTTTAAATTCTGGAGCTCTGCATGGGAAAAACTAACTTGTATATGATAATTTCTGATCATTATTGTTACAGATAAATACACATGCACCATTATTGCTCCTAACTTTGAAATCTCCCTTGCTGTGCTCTGCAGTATGGTATGGGAATAGTGTAGTGAGCTTCATCAGGTGTGCCAAAGAACATTTGTAGGCTCCAGTATGTGTTGGTTTTGAAAGGGATGGGAAAAATGTATGCTTATCTCAATACTTACTGTTCTTTGGCAAAAGTGTGGTTAACTAGATTTGTAGCATACTTCAGTGATTTGTTCCAAATACTCTCAAAATAGATAAAATTTGTCAGAAGTCAAATGCTGCTAAGTGCTCTCCAAGAGAGAGAACTTTTAGTACTATCTGATATGGATGGTAACTATAAAGAATTGCAAATTACTTATTCCTTCTTTTAGAACTGAACTAGCACTTATTTAGGGCTTTCTAACACCCCCTACTTTGTTTAACTCACAGCCTATTAAATGCTGAGCTATTTTCTCCAGCTTCATTTTCTTTAAAAGACAGCAATAGACACATCTTATGATAACTCTGGTTTTTTTTGACAGATGATCTTTGGGTTGTTTCCAAGACTCTGAACTTTGATCCTATTGATACTTTCATTGCAAATAGTGCTTTCTTTGGACCATCCTCCAACAATGAAATAGAATTACTACCACTGAAAGGCTACAGTCCCTCAAACTGGCAGTCAAATGGTAAGCATATGCTATCAAAATCACAGGCTTCAAATGCAGCTGGAGGTTTGGTTTTGTTTGTTCACCAAGCATGAATTGCAGTACTGGATCTTACAAGCAGTCAGGGTCTGGAAGAGTTAATACAGAGCTTTTCAATTTTAATGCTGTTGAACCATTTTATTTTTTTCTTAGGGTGTTTTTGGAGCTAACTTTCTTTGTGATCACAGTATAGATGATTTCCTAATTCTATAACCATTACAAAACTAAAACCCTAAGTTGTATGGAAAGCAAGCTTTAAGTAATGTTTAGCTCTTGGCAGTGACATACAACAGCAAAAATAAAGGAATGTGGGTTACTAAACATATTAGAAACCTGCTACTTGAGCAATCCCTGAACCCCAGAACCGTAAGAAACTGGCAGTCAATCCAGAAAAATAACTGAATACTTGTTCTGTTCCTATACTCTCCCCTCAGTTTACAAAATTCATGTCCTAGTTACCAAAACCTTCTAAATTGCTCCAGTGTTTCCAAAAGGAATAAGGATTTTTGTCTAAGCTTCCTTCCCAGAAAGTTCTTAAGGTTAAAATCGCAAATACTTCACAATAACACACCTGGCAAAGAAGGGCTCTCCTCACCTATAATATTCAGTCAGATATGGTAATCAGATTAACATGGTTTCTGTTACAGGAGGCTAACTAGCATTTAGTAATTAACTTATCTAGTGATCTGAACTTTTGGCTAATTTCATATTTTCTTCTGGTTTTCTTTTCCTGTGGCCTTTTCAGTGTGTGTTCATGCCTTGCTAGTTTGTAATGCTAGTGGGGAGCTGACAGCTTTAAGAAATATGGAGGAGCACTTCAATCCATCTACGTTACCACTAATACCATATCTACTAAAAATGTAAGTTACTGTTGCAGGGGTACTGGGAGCATGCAGGATGTCAATAGGTACAGCAAGAAAACCAACAGAAATACCACTGAGTTTGCACTGTTAAGTATTGGGTGAATGTCTCCATGGGACTAAACTCTAGCAGTTGCTCTATCACCCAATGAGCCCTCCTCATCAAGAAGGGGGACTGAGAAAATGAGAGAAAACTCACAGGTTAAAATGAAAACAGAGCTAATCAAAGAGCAAATGCCAATATAAAAGATATAAAGTTATACTCACCCCAGCAAATGCACTGCAGTCACAAAAACAGAAAGCAGTTCTCAGGAGAAGGAAGAAGAACAAGATCAGGAGAAACCCAAGCAGAAGAGTCCCTCATCCTCAGGGCACTTCCCTCTTTATACTGAGCATGACATTTATGGAATGGGATCCACCTGTAGCCAGCTCAGGTCAGCTGCCTGTGGCTGACCTAGGATTCTGTCCCAGCAAAACCAGAACAGTGAGGAAAAATAAATCAGAAAAACACTGAGAGGAATAAAGTGTTGACAATGAAATTTTCATTTATGTGGAAATGAAAATATGTCAGTTGCTTGACTCTACCTTGATTGTAACTTTTTTTTCCTGAAAACTAAACAACTTTTAATTATGTCAGCTGTTAATCATACAGTCTCAGCATTTCAGTGGCCGGATGAGTAAGAATATCAGAACCATGAGATATAAATTATACATACGCAGTATTATTTCACAACTTTTGACCATTGTATTTTTCTTAGGTATTTTGATTCTGAAAATGCTACTAGAAGAGTCAACAAAAGAAAATTTATTCCACCTGCCATCAGCCTGAAACACACAATGTGTGGACCTGTCAGCACTGAAGTAGCAATGGGACTAGCTGAAAAGATGATCCAGACATTCTCATTGAACCCAGATCAAGCTACATCACTGATTCAGATAGCTCAGATGATGACCTCATGTGAAAATAGTAAACCAGTGGAAGAACATCAGATCTTCCCTATCACAATCATACGTGGTATATAGCAACTAATGGTGAAATTTGCTGCTAGTGTCTCTTTGCAAAAATGCTAATTTATCTATAATGCCAGTGTTAGTGAAATATCCCTAAATTCTCTCAGTGATGAAACAGTAGACTTGTTTCTTTAATTAGATATTTACAGTTCCAGGCAGACTTAGAGGGAGATTCTTACTATGTCTAGGTAAATGTTGACTTATTTTAAATGTAGCACAGAAGATGACCTTGACATTATAGCATCCATTCTATCAGCACAGAGCTTTTGATCCTTTCATTAGCATTCTGCCTTTTGCAGGATTTTACATAAGGATAGAGTTCTTTCCTAGCCAGATCTATACAAAAAATCTGAGTTATTTCGTGTCTCCTGCTTATTTCTTTTCATACTATAATCACTTTTTGTCCTGTATTACACCTTATTTCTTGCCAGTTTATACTTCTTTCCATCTTTGTTTTATCCTTTTTTAACATGTACAAAAAGACTAGTACATTTTAGTTCAAAGGTTGGGGTTTTTTTATAGTTCAGAATTGAAAAGCAGTTACCATAAACATAAGTTCTCAGATCCTGTCAAAGTAAATACATTGATAATAATGACACTCTTACTACAGATACCACTAGGCTTAAATTGCCTGAGCTTTCCTTAGGCTGTCAGGCATATTCATCTAGTTAAAATTATTAGTCATTCCAAAATAATCATCTCTCATATTTCCTTATTCCCTGCCTGAGGACTTGGTATGAGAGACATGCATGCAGATACTTGTATTATTTTAATGCATTGATGAGACTCCTTAGCAAGTAATGCACATATTCAACTAGAAAATTGAGGAAAAATACCTTCACTTCCCTTCTTCTATGGTTTTTCATAAACTTATTGTAGGCTATAAATGCAAAGTGTAAGGCAAGTGCTTTTCTCTGGATACTTAAAGCTGCTGAAGCAAGCACATGCAATGTCTTTACAGGAATCACAAATTAATATTTGATAAGATAAACTTAAGTTATAAGCATTGATTAAAAATACACTTTCTTGAAAATTCTCACTAGTAACTTTGGCTTTTTGTTCCAAAATACCAGGTGTTTTTGGAGCTGGCAAGAGCTATCTGCTGTCTGTTGTGATCTTGTTCCTAGTACAGCTCTTTGAAAGCAGTGAAGCTACAGAGGGTCCAAGGCCAGCTCCGTGGAAAATTCTGCTTGCTTCTTCCACTAATGTTGCTGTTGACAGGATACTGCTGGGGTAGGTTACTGAGGTCTTTACAGGCTATTGTTCCAAAAACAATAATGCAGTTATCTGTAAAGATAATTGTGTTGATATTTCAACACTAGCATTACAACTTCAAAAAAGTGTCACACATGGGCTTTAATTTTACCCTTGCTCCTTTCACAACATGCATATACTAAAAGACTGTAAGGTTAACTGGAAATTTACATGAGACTGATATTGGGCTCTATTCTCATCAAATTTAGTATTAAAATCCATCATGACAGAAAATAGTATTGCTCAGAAATCTTCAGGAAGTAGCAGTAGGGGCAGGGGAAGGTGGGATGGAGAGAGAGGGAGAGGCACAGAGAGTTAGGCTTAGGGAGCTTCAGCATGAAGCTAACATGGAATAAAACTCATGGTTTGGAAGGATAAAGGAAGAAAGGGGAAGTACAAATGGAAGGCTGTTCATGAGAAGAGGCATTAAGCATTTTTGAGACAAATCATTTACTTTGATTTGCTTGAATTGTGGCACAATGTACTTTATCTGGGTAATCACAGAACTTTGTGTTCTAATGTGTCCAGTAGCCTTTTTAGAAGCACTTCTAAAGGTTTGAAAATTTCTTTCTACATTGCTGTAATGTGTATAATTATTTCTCTCTTTCATTGAAGTCTACTTGATCTTGGATTTGAGGATTTTATCAGAGTGGGAAGTATTAGGAAAATCACCAAAGCAATTCTTCCCCATAGGTAAGAATCTTAAGTCTTTAAGGGATCTGAAGCAGTTCTAAGAATCATGATAGCATGCACACTGTAATATTACTATTTTGAAGTAATTCAAAATATGATTGTAATATGCCTCTCTCAGAGTTGTCCTGTCTGTGTGTGTCTCCCTGAATGGGGGGGAAATTTTACCTTGATTTGGGAATGTCACTTGTTGCTGAATAGTTCTTATGCTCTTAAATAGGAAGTAGTAGAGAACAAAATAATGGCAGTAACAGATTTGGGAGTTTACACAAGGAGGAAAAGCAAAAGACTTGAAATAGATATGTACTGCTGTAGTGATAAGAACTAAGGGGATGTTATCATAAATGTAATGTTCAGAGAATCAATGGTAATGACTCAGATTCTGTACTCCTTACCCAAATTACCTTTGCTAGTGTGTTCTGGGGTTTGTCCTTTAACTACTTAAAAGTAAACAAGATATATAGTACTTTCAACACAATGTGAGGAAACAAAGTGAAGTTCAAGATGAATTTCCATTCCATGGAAATAACAAGGATATAAATGCCACAAGAATGAAAAACTTCTCTGTTCTACTCTGCTCTGAAACCAGCTGTGTACTTGGAGAAGTCATTTGGTGCATGTATTACTCTGGTCAGAGCTGGTGGGATAAAGGTCTATTTTAAGCCAGATATTGTATTAGTCTATCTCAGCTGTATTTGGGATAAGTTAGTACACTGTTGTAAAGTACTGTTCTGTATAAAGTGTGGTTATTTTTCTATACTGAGTGTTCACTGAGCACTGAAAGCACTGTTATTGTCAATCATTGTAATGTCTGTTATAAAATCTTTTTGAAGTTTACATGCTGGCTCAGGAAATGAAAATGAGCAGTTAAAAGAGCTACTTGCTCTCATGAAAGAAGATTTAACTCCAGCTGAAAAAATGTATGTAAAGAAGAGTATTGAGCAACATAAACTGGGGACCAATAAAACTATACTACAACAGGTACAGTCAAAGTGACAGGATGGGAAGGTGGGAATTCACTCTGTCTTATCCACAAACAGAAATTGGGAATCCCCTCTCCTACCTGCCAAAGCTTCTAGTCTTGAAAAATAAAATGAGTGTTATGACTAGGACAGGTTTGATTCCACAGGTATAGTTTAGTGTCTTTACCTGTGTATGACTTCTCTGAGCTGAATTTGCAGTTCCTGTTTAGTGATATGAGACAGGAACCCTTTTTGAACTTTATTGCAATCTGAATTAATATTACCAAACTAAAAGGTAAGGAGAGAAAAATTTCTGAGCACAGGTAGTCTCTACTTTCACCCTGAAACTAAGTATTGTATAGTCATTAAAGTAAAAGGGACTGAGCTATATCTGTCCTAGAGTTGAGTAGCAACTGCCAAGATTTCAAGCATATTTTAAGTAACTTTTCATCAAAGTAACCTTGGTCCATTTCAGTGCCTTTTAATGGAAGTTAGAATGTAATTTTTTGAGATCCAGTGAGTATGACACAGCACACATCAGAACTGCTGAAAAATTCATTTAGGTGTATTCTACTGCTGAGGCTATAGTTATGTACTGCACTATTAAACTATCTTAACTTTTTCTCTACCCATTTTCCCTTCACTAATAACAAAGGTAAAAGTGGTTGGAGTGACCTGTGCTGCCTGCCCATTCCCTTGTCTGAATGCTCTGAAGTTTCCTGTAGTGATGCTGGATGAGTGCAGTCAGATGACTGAACCTGCTTCTCTCCTTCCTATTGCAAGGTACAGCTCCCTTCTTGTGTTCTAGCAGAGAAAGAACTTCTAATTATCAATGACCTCAAATCAGAAATAGTTTATCAGAAGCATTGTGGCCAGCAGGACTAGGGAAGTCACTATCCTCCTGTACTCAGCACTGATGAAGCCACACCTCAAATACTGTGTTCAGTTTTGGTACCCTCACTACAAGAAAGACATTGAGTTGCTGGAGTGTGTCCAAAGAAGGGCAACAGAGCTGGTGAAGGATCCAGAGCACAAGTCTTCTGAGGATGGACTGAGGGAACTGGGGTTGTTTAGTCTACAGAAGAGGCAGGAGGCTTAGGGGAGACCTTGCTCTCTACAACTACCTAAAAGGAGATTGTAACGAGGTGGGAGTTGGTCTCTTCTCCCAAGTAACAAGTGATAGGACAAGACACAATCACCTAATGTTGTGCCAGGGGAGGTTCAGGTTGGATAGTAGGAAAAATTTCTTCACTGAAAGAGTGTTTAATGATTGGCACAAGCTGCCCAGAGAAGTAAGTGGTGGATTCATCATCCCTAGAGGTGTTCAAAAAACATGTAAATGTGCTTAGGGACATAGTTTAGCGGTGGACTTGGCAGTGTTAGGTTAATAGTTGAACTCCATGATCTTAGAAGTCTTGTCCAGCCTTAATGATTCTATGATTCTAAATAATTGCTGAACTTGCACCTTTTTTTAAAGAATATGATCTCAAAGGTCTTACCTTAGAAAGCAAGAAGAGTAGTTTTAAACTGAGGCCTGCTCATGTGTGGCTTCCTTGAGTTATGCAGTTATTTTAACTGTGGAAAGATGATGATAGGAAAGGCAGACTGATGGAAAGCAATCTGTGATACATAAACACAACCCATCCTTTTTAGAATGTTTTTTTCTTACTTTTTAATATTCTTCTTTAGGTTTCAGTGTGAAAAGCTAGTCCTTGTTGGAGACCCTAAGCAATTATCACCAACTATTCAAGGGTCTGAGAGTATACATGAAAAAGGATTGGAGCAGACTCTCTTTGACCGTCTTTGCTTAATGGTATGTACTACTAACTACCAACCACATCTTGAGAAAAGGTGGAGGGTGAAATTGTAGGTCCACTGAAGGCACTGAAAGAGTTCTGGTTTAGATGTCAGAGGATTAGTGTTTTAATTCAGCAAATTCCATTCTAGTGCATTTCTCTATAAATGTCATTTTCACAGTGCAGGAAAATTTGTAAGCATAACAAATCTAAAACAAGAATGGACTGAAAAACAATTGACAGATTCTGCTTTCTGATCTTTTTGTGCAGTTTTCAATCCTGGTAGAAGAATCAGAGCCTACAATACTCGTTCTAACTTTTGTTGAGATGAATGTATGGAGGTCAAGCAAGCTTACAGCAGGATTTGTTTCTACTTCTTTCTTGTTTGCCGGCATTGCAAAATATCTAGTAATTCTTGCTCCTAGTCACACTTTCTCTACCCTAATTCTTCAGGGACATACACCAGTACTTCTTCGGACACAGTACCGATGTCACCCTGCTATTAGTGCCATAGCCAATGAGCTGTTCTATGAAGGAAAGCTGATAGATGGTGTTTCAGAGAGAGAGAGAAGTCCTTTATTGGATTGGCTTCCAACACTATGTTTTTATAACGTTAACGGGGTTGAGCAAGTAAGTTTTAAAACATTTCTTACATTAAGAGACAATATTGTAGTTCTTCCTCCATTCTATATCTGTTTATGAGAGCTAAATTGGAAATCTTGTACCCTATTTCCAGATTGAAAGAGACAACAGCTTTTATAACATGGCAGAAGTTCATTTTACAGTCAAGCTCATCCAGTCACTGATTGCAAGTGGAATAGAAGGATCAGCAATTGGTGTGATTACTCTTTACAAATCACAGATGTGTAAGGTTTGGACAATGTATCATCAATAAAACAGTTCTTTTAAATGTATTTGTTTATTCTAAATGTAGGCTCCATTTCTTAGCTGACATCTTGTGTAGACTCAGACTTGTGTGTGTTTGCTCAAGACAAGCGATTGACTGTGAGGAGCATAACTCACCACCAGCTGTATTCATTTCTCTGCAGATTCAGAATGTACTTCGTGGTGTACACTGCGAGGCTTTGGAGATAACAGCTGTCCAGGTGTCCACTGTGGATGCATTCCAAGGAGCTGAAAAGGACATCATTGTTTTGTCATGTGTAAGGACAAGACAAATGGGCTTCATAGACTCAGAAAAGAGAATGAACGTTGCACTAACAAGAGCAAAAAGGCATTTGTTGATTGTTGGAAATCTGGCCTGTTTGAGTAGAAACAGACTGTGGGGAAGAGTAATTCATCACTGCAAAGGTAATATTTTTTCTTCTCCTGTATTTTTGAAACCATGGAGCACATCTTTAATTAAACTTTGTATAATACACTCCATAGTATATATATACATACTATATAACAGAGGATATGCACTATATATAACAATATATTTATTACATGTTAAATATAGTATATAGCAGGAAAATGCAAGTATTTGAAAGTCTGCAAGATGAATGTTTGCAGTTTTTACATTTGAAGGGTATTTGTTATCCAGTAATGGGATTTCTTCTCTCAATGCCTTATTTTGCCTCTCTCCACCTCTTCCAGCTTTGCTAGGAGATGTTTAAAATGCCTGAACAACTCCTTAGTTCTCCACATCTCTCTCCTCTCTACAGTACACATACTTTGGAAAGAGACGACAGTTTCCCCCTTCATTGGCAGTTGAGTTAGTCCCCTTTGAAATGAGGCAGTTCGTATCTCAATGCATTAGTTACATTTCATCATCAATTCTTCTGTAGTGATTTTTCTTTGAACTTAGAGAAGGAAGAGATGGAATAGTGTCCAAACATCTACATTCAATAAACTCTGTCTGTATCCAAGTCTCCAAGTGTACCAAGTGAGGCTCCCTTGTGCAGGGTCACATCCCCTTTTGGAGAGGGTGCAGCCTTACCTTAGCTGAAATAATGAAGAATCATTCTTTTATTTACCTACTTGGTTGACTTCCAAGTTGAACTCTGAAGAGGAATGATATTCCAAGTAGAAATATTACAGTCATTTGATAGGCTCAAGGAAATAGATGTTCACATCACAGGCTAATTGCATGATGGCTGCTATAAAGGGAGATGTAATTACCCTGTTTATTGCTGCTTCTAGGATGGGAAAATGGATTGCAACACGTAAGCCAGTGTGAGCAGCAGCTAAACAACATTCTTAAGTGTTATTTGGAGAAATGGAAGGAAGAACAGACTAAGAAAAAGGAAAAATAAAATCTACACTTATTTTATTAAGAAAATATAAATTGTGTGTCTTTAACAATAATCAGAACAATTGCAAATCTCATATTTATTTAATACGGGCAAATTTTGTTTGTATCTCAGTGCACTGATACTTCTGGTTTGACCCCCTGTTTGTATGGCTAGAAAATTAATAAAGTGATTTTATCTGCTTGATAATTGAATTCCTGTTATGTTTACAAAGCACCTAATTGTATTATTACCGTTTCCTTATTTTTCAGATTAGATAATACATGCAACATTGTATCTGTCTTGTACATTTACAAGTAGGTGACATGCAGGAAGGAGCATGGCTAAGGATAAATAAAACATAGAATAATTTCTTCAAAGAAAAATTACACATCCTAAGTGTATTAAATCTTTGGAACAAACCAAAATGAGAATGAATTGACCTGTATCTAGATTGTTTAGAGGTTCTAGGGTAAGATCATTCAGCTGCATTTCAAAGCTACAAAAAAAGGGAATAGTTTTGGTTTGGAAAAGACGGTGTTTGAAGTAATCCTCACCTGCAGTGCTGTGTCCAGCTCTGGGGTCCTCAGCACAGGAACAACATGGACCTGCTGGAGTGGGTCCAGAGGGGGCCACAAAAATGATCTGAGGGCTGGAACATCTCTGCTGTGAGAAAAGACTGAGAGAGCTGGGGTTGTTCAGCCTGGAGAAGAGAAGGTTCCAGGGAGACCTTATTGTGTCCTTCCAGTACTTTAAAGGGGGGCCTACAGGAAAGAAGGAGACAGACTTTTTAGTAAGGCCTGTTGCAACACGACAAGGGGTGATAGTTTTAAACGAAAAGAGGGAGACTGAGTCTAGATATAAGGAAGGAATTTTTTACGATGAGAGTGGTGAGACGCTGACAGGTTGCCCAAAGAGGTGGTCGATGCCCTGTCCCTGGCAACATTCCATTTTAGATTGGACAGGGCTCTGACCAACCTGAGCGAGTTGAAGACGTGACTGCACACAGGTGAAAACTGTCACTTCCAGCATTACCAAGTGACTCTCCCCCGCGCGGGGCACGACGGGGGCTGACTGGATCCCCTACGCCCCGCCGCTGCCGCCAGGTGGCGCCATCACATCGCCTGCCTGGCGGAGCCCGAGGCGGGACGCAGGGAAGGATTCCGGCACCCCGGGACAGACACCGGGACGGACTCCAGCACCCCGAGACAGACCTCAGAACCCCAGGACGGACCTCGGGATGGGCCCCAGCACCCCGGGATGGACCCCGGCACACCAGGCGGAACCCCAGGCAGGACCCCGGTACGGGCAGGGCTCCTTTCTCCAAAGCAGGACGGGTGCTTGGGCGCAGAGAAGCAGAGCGGGGCAAAAGAGGAGCAGCGGCGCGTTGAATGGCGCCTTTAAATTACTGCTGACACCTCTGTTAGAGCTCCCTAAAATCTCAATCAACAAGCCATTAGAACTCGACGGGAGTAAAACTAAATCCTCGTTTAAGTGTATTTATCCGCTCTCTTTTCTCTCTTTCAAATGCTAAATCCATTTCAGCATATGCCCCTTCTTTCTCTCCCTTTCTCTAAAGCCTGGCAGCCCGCACCACTCTTGTAAATATGAAAGATGCTAATCATATGACATATCACGTCTCAGTCGGAGCCTGGAATAAAGCCTTGAGATTTGGGATCATTGCCTCCAGACAACAGCTTCATCAGCCGGAAAGTTGGTTTTTTTCTCCTTTCCTTCAACTCTCAATCCCTTCTTTGTCTGGGGGAAAATGCAGCCAACTCGAGCCACCCCAGCCATATGGTTCACTCTGTGTTTTCTTAGTTGAATCCTGAATTGTTTGTGACTTGCGAGGGGTTTTTTTTTTTGGAAGTGTGTATAAAGACATAGAAGAGGCTGCCTGTGCCAGGGTGGCTTTGCAGAGTTCCTACATGTTCTTCACGTGTTCATTTCACACACTCCTTCTGCAACCACTTCACCACTACTGCTCCACAAACCAAAAGATAAAGCCCTAGACAAGCTTCTTAACAATAACTGATTCTGATCATCTTCTTACTTTTCCCTTTGGCAGATGGAATTGCCTTCTTAAAATATAATTTGTCTTGTTTGTACTCATCCAGGTTGAATCTGTGGCATGTATGCAATCAACTATCTGTTTTACTAGCAAATTCTTCCTAGAAATGCCTTGGCTGAGAGAAGCCCTGAAGTATTTTGAGTAAGGAAGAGTGGCTTTTAAAACTTGTATAAATTAGGAGCTGAATGAAGTCGGTGTGCTCAAGTTTGGATAGCCCCCTGTTTGATAGCAGCCTGCCAAATTTTCTTTCTCTCTTTCCTTACACAAACCCCCCAAAAAGGCCCTTTCACCAAATCATTAAATTCTACAGAGGTGGTCAAGCTAGTCCTGCTTTTCAGGCGTTCAAGAAAGAAAAGGGTCCTTGAAGTTTAGAAGATGCCCAAGGAAAACTCATTGAATGACATCAAAAGAATGAGTTTCCATAGCTGTTGAAGCACGAGAGCCGTGTAGCTGCACAAAGGCGGGTTGGGGCAGTGGGACTGTCCCACTGCTCTATCCCAGCACAATTGGGTCACTGAAATAGGGAATTAATTACCATTGGAGAGTGGGCAGCCCATTCACCACTGGCTGAGTTTTATTAAACGCCAATATAAATAACAAAACAACTCTTGTGGCTGCACTATTCCTACACGCCAAAGGAAGGATTATGTTGGGGATTAACATCTTAAAGTCTATGAGACTTTCTGACTCAAGGCTCGGAGCTGGTAATCGTATTTGTCTCCTGGTTCAGCGATTAGTGCTCTCCCTCGCGCACCTTCGCCTGGATGGCCAATGTCCCTTTTTACAGGCACTGGGGTTTTCACACAATTGGCTGTTCTTTTCCCCACATCTATAGAAAAGAATAAGAAAACTGAAGCGTGTTCACGCGATCCTCAAGCTTCTTCTCTTCTTCATGGGAAAGGAAGGCACTGGCGGCCTTTTTTTCACAAGGGGGGGAGGCAAACCCTCTTGGGCGAGGCAGGCAGGGCTTGGGATGGCAAAATCGCTCCACAGGCCTGCACCTGCCATGCAAATCTGTCAGGAACAATCGGCCTCCGATGAGGGGCTTGTCCGCCTCGGGTGGAGGAGACAGGGAAGGATGCCGGGGCAGTGCTCCAAAGAGGGGATCCCTTCTCGCCTCAATCCCAAAAGGAACCCCAAACTTGCTAGTGAGGCTTGGGATCAGAAGGCTGGTCCCTATCCCATCCTACAGTGCTTTCGCTGTGGCATGCATGAGGGAAATGGGAAGAACCTGGCATGGGGGGATATGCATGACAGCAGCCTCTGATTTCTCCCCTCCACAAAGCATCCCCTCACAAAGGTGAGGATGTATTTTGATCTCCAGTTTAAGAGCAGAACCTTCTTACTCATGGCGGTTGTGGATGCTGCCACAGGGCTGGGCACCCCAGGATTAAAGGTGCAGTGAGTATCATGGTGTGGGCAGACCCTGGCCTCCCAAACCCTCAGGAGACTGTCGGCCCAGTGGTAGTGAGGGAGGCTGAACTGGGAGGGGTCACGCCATTCTGTCCCTGCAGCTTTGTCCCCCCTTCTTTCCTCATGGGGGTGTCACATGCCCATTCACCTGGGGCAAGCAAAGCCATTAATGCTGGTTCACAACTTGTGAGGTCGAAGTGTGGATGGGCTGTATCCAAAGGTCTCTCAGCAACACAGACCCTAAACTTTTAGGGCTATTGGGTCGCCTCAGAGTTCAATCTTCTTACAGCAAACAAAGCCTTTCTGAAGGTCTCCCCCTCTCCTCACACACAAGCTCAGTGTCCTTTATTTCTGGGCTGTGTGATAAGCTTAAATCATTGTGCTCCCGTTTCTTGATCGTTGCCTACTTTGGGCTTTTGTTCCCATAAAGTAGGATTGAGTCTGGCAAAGGGGCTGAAGTTGAACAGTTTGACCCTTGGAGGACAGTTCAGGCGGTGGGCAGCAGCAGCAGTGATCCCTTACCCCCCACCGCCCCTTCTCCCTGCCACTCTCGGCCCCACGACTCTCAGCTGAGCAGCTCGACCAGCTACAGACCACACAAGTGCCTGCAGGGTTGTGAGGACTCAGTAGCCAACTCGTCCTCAGTCAGTTTGTGCTCCATCCTGCAGAGAAAACCAGGGGGCTTGTGACAGAACTGGGCCAAACACCAGAAGACATCCTAATGGGTTACACACCCCGGGTTTGGCAAAAGCTGGGCTTGAGCTCTCCTGCTACCCCAGCACTGCAGTCACCTTCCCCACTGCTCCACCACCTCTGCCTAACCTCTCTATCGCGTTCACATTGGTGATGGAAGGACAGAGATCTCGGTAAATAGGCTGTCCAGTCACAGGTGACTCTGCTCCACGCTTTATAAGGCACTGAAAGAAAGAAGATGCCTTTGTGTCACTCTCCCAGGATGCCAAGGGGACGTACAGATTTTCTAAAGGAGGTGAGGGGAGTGTTAAACTCTCTTGGTACAGTCACAGAGATTGTTTGATAGATCAGCTAAATCACAAAGAGCAGGTAGCACTGATCTTAGAGGAGGATGGACGCAGACACAGCCATTGGCAGAGAGGAGGATGCAGAGCCTGATGGTGAAAGCCAACGCTCGAGTACACCAAAGGCTGTTCAAGGCAGCCACCCAGCCGTGATCACAAGGTGTGAGAGAGGGGCCACGAACTCAGTGAGGGATTGAATCATGGGTGTGCTGGCAGTGTGCTCGGTGAGATGTTCACTGAGATTTTAGTGCTTTCATCTATTTGTGGTTTTTCCCACCAGTTGCAAAGAAATTCTGTTTCAAAGCCCAGCTGTCCCAAAGAGCCTCAGTGATGAAGCTTCTGCATAGGGAGGACACGGCACTATGGTTTTCGCTTTGTACATCCTCCCTGTCAGTTGTCTCTTCCTTCCCCGTGGCTCTGGCAGGCAGTGCGAGCCTGCTGACCCCAGGGGCATGTTGCCAGGCCTGGCTATTCACTGGGACTTTCTGCCCCAGAGGGTGG
>VWZO01011706.1:846776-893372 GCA_013396975.1 Bucco capensis | reverse complement strand
TCCCTCCACGTCTGCATCCCCCCGAGGGGGGACCCACATCCGCCATCTCCCGGGGCTGCAAGCCACGGCAGACGTGCTGCTGGCAGAACACGTTACTTCTCTTGATTCTTCCCCCAAAAACGAGCCCTNGTCCGCTCCGACAAACCGACGAACTGTTAAAGCGCCGCTCGGCCGTCGGGGCCGTGAGGCAAGGAGAACGCGACAGTCTCATCCCGGCCCCGATCGCAGTCCCAGTCTTGTGCCGATTTCTGTTCCTGGTGCTGGCCCCGATCCTGGTCCCGGTCCTGCCGTCCTGAAGGATGCTGGTGAAGGCAGAGGCTCTCACGCAGCCGGGCGAGGACGAGCTGCTGCTGCTGGGCTTGGCCTCGCCCGCCCCCTCGCCCTCGCTGCCGTCCAGCGCCGAGGAGGAGGAAGAAGAGGAGGAGGAGGAGCTGCAGNGGGCGGGGGTTACGACGACCGGAGGGAAAGCGACGGCCAGGTCGGTCCCGCGGTGTCTCGCGAACGGCTCGAACGGCAGAGACGGCTCAGCGGATCAAACGNACTGGCCTGGTCGCTTTGTCCCGCCGCCGCTGCCGCCGCTACCGCCGCGCCGCTGCCTCTAGTCCGGGGGTCGGTGCCGGGGGGAAGGGGCGGGGGCGGCGGCATCTGCCCGCTTCCCAGGGCGGGCTGTGGGAACGGCACCTGCCAAACCAAACTTGGGCTCTTCTCTCCGATGTGCACTTTGTCCAGTTTTTCCCAGATCTGTCACCACGGCTTTTGTGTGCCCCCCCTTCTCCATATCCCCGCTCCCCTTTTGCCATCTGTCCCTTAGGATTTATAGGCGGGAGGGGGGGGGGAAGAAAGGGAGAAAAAAAGGTAAAAAAAAAAGTAAATTGTTTTGTTAGGAGTCCAGGTTAGAAGTCATTGTATAATTTGTAGGCTTTGTGAAGGCTGAATGCAAGCGTGGAAATTTAGGCTGAACTCTCTATCAAAAGGAAAAAAAAAAACCACAGAGGGAAGGGGGGAATTGGGGAGGGAGGCCCCTCCTCATGCATTATTTATTTCGACCTTTAGGGGACGAGGAACTCCCCCCTTCTTTCAAGAGATTAAAAATAAATCAACAGACTGAAAACCTGAACAGACACGGGACATTACAGCGATCAGACACACACGTNCGCGGCGCTGGACGCCCTCCGCGACGTGCTGCCCACCTTCCCCGAAGACGCCAAACTCACCAAGATCGAGACGCTCCGTTTCGCCCATAACTACATCTGGGCCCTCACCGAGACCCTGCGGCTGGCCGGNGGGGGTAAGAAAGGGAGAAAAAAAGGTAAAAAAAAAAGTAAATTGTTTTGTTAGGAGTCCAGGTTAGAAGTCATTGTATAATTTGTAGGCTTTGTGAAGGCTGAATGCAAGCGTGGAAATTTAGGCTGAACTCTCTATCAAAAGGAAAAAAAAAAAAACCACAGAGGGAAGGGGGGAATTGGGGAGGGAGGCCCCTCCTCATGCATTATTTATTTCGACCTTTAGGGGACGAGGAACTCCCCCCTTCTTTCAGGAGATTAAAAATAAATCAACAGACTGAAAACCTGAACAGACACGGGACATTACAGCGATCAGACACACACGTGTTCACATTTATTTATTATAAAGAAAGATTTCATGGAAAATATGTATTTTTTTGTATAATTTACAGAGTTTATTCTAGTATGTATTTACAGCTGAAGAGCAAAGGGATTGTCCTTGTGAGAAAATATAAATAAAATCTCTAATTTTCGTAGCTTTGGGGTTGCTCCTTTTTCTGCTTTATGTCCCATCTGTGGGGAATTACAGGACTGGGAGGCTGGTGCCTGTCCTCACCACCAGGCTCTGGCAGGAGCTACCTGTGATCCCTTGTAGGTGACAAACACAACTTACACTTTTGCTTCTTAAAAGAAACCTCCTTTTTTTCTGCAGAATAAGGTAAAGACACTACTTTTGGGGATGTCAGCTCAACTCCAGGGTGGGGCTGGTGGGGAGCATGCTTTGGATGTAAAGCTGCTTGGGGAGATGTGGAGCCAAACCAAGAAAAAAAACCTTATATTTCCAGCCTTGTAAAGCCTCAGACCAGTTATAGAGGGAAGAGATGTCATCAGAAACATGTACACAGCTCGGCCTCCACCTCTTTGTGGGAGTTTGTTGCTGGTCTTGGGTTCCTTGTATGGCTGATAGTGTTGCGAAGGAAAGCAGCGTTATGCACAGTGGATAGATAGGTACGTTCAGTAGAACTATACTGATGAGTTTTGCCTCTCGGTACAGAAGATGCTGCACAGCAAGTGCGTGATGGCTGTTTAAACTGCTCATTGTGCTTCTTCCGGCTCCTGAATTTCACAGCGAAGGCTGCAGGAAATAAGTGTTACTGAAAAAACAACCCACATGGGTTTAAAGATGAAGAATTCCCTTTCTCTGCCTCTCTGAGGGACAGGTGAAGCCCAAGTCACAGGCAGGTCCAAGGGTGGGTGGCTCAGAGCAGCCCTCAGCTGTCCTGGGGGACCCTGCACAGCATGGGTACCAACAGCACACACCCAGGGATGTCACCATCGAGCAGGGGGATGCTGGAGGCCACCAAGGCTCTTCCATCATTGTCCCTGTGCACCCCGGAGCAGTTTGTCACTTCTGGGTACAAACACCTGGAAATCATTAAAAACCAGCAGAGGGGCATGAATGTATTAATTAAATAAAACGGGCAGCACATGAATCCTGCCCAGTGCCCCCTGAATCCTGGGAGCGTGAAACCCCAGCCCTTGGAGTGACATCCCCAAAAGGAGGAGAAAAAAAAGGAGAAAAAAACCAACAAAACGTGTGAAAAGAGAATTAGTGAAATTAGGTTAGGCCAATAAAACGCACGGGGATTCTCTCCCCCGGCCCTGCAGCCTCAGGCGAGCAGCGCTATCTAGCCTGATCTATTGTTTTCCCCCCTGGCAGGGGGGTTATTGTGTGATAAATAATTCCTTTAAAAAAGTGGGTGCATTTGCATAATCACTGCTTTGATGTGGCCAGCGAGATGAAGCTGTGTCCCCCCAGATCTGCTACAGGCCAGAAGGAACAAAACAAGAGGGAGCCTTTCACTCCACTGGCAGTGTGTGGGGCAGCCCGTCGGGAGCAGATTTTTCACTCTCACTCTCCTTTAATGACCTTTTTTAATGATTAAACTCCAGGAATGCAAAAAAAGAAGGTGAGCATCTCGTTCGCCCTCTCCACTTTTTCTGGTTGGGTCTTACTGTTCTTCCCAGTTTCTCTCTGTCTTTTAAGAGGTGCTGGAGTAGGTGCCTTTGAGTCTTCAGAACGCCAGGATGGATGGGATGTGCTTCCCTTCTCTCAATGGCAGTCTGTGTCTGGAGTCACTCAGCACTGGGGATGCTCCCTCTGTGGTCCTGGAGGAAGGATGCTGCTTCTTGCCAGGCTGGTCATCCTGGAGGTATTTCCTCCCATCTCAGGTATAGACCCTGTTAGCAGAAGCATACCCTATCCTGCTGGAGCTATGGCAACAAGAAGCACCAAGGGAAAAAGCACTTGTAGCACTGGAGGATGGAGGGGAGGTTTGGGAGAGGGTTTTTCTGCAGCCAAATATGGGGTTTAGGGTAGGAGCCACGCAAGCCAAATTTTCTCTGGTCCCTGGGCATGGCCAGGCTTGGCTGGAGATGCCCTCGAAGGAGATGAGCCTGCGCAGAGCAAGAAGAGGAGGGGGACACAGAGCAGGCCGGCAAAGGATGAGCCAGAGTGGCTGGATTATTTGTTACCTAGTTGAGTCACCCATGTCCTGATTTGTCTTTTGAATGTGACCAAAAGAGGGTTTTTTTCCTTCTTTCTTCTCTCTGAACTTGAAAGAGTTTGTTTCCTTCTTGCCCTTTTTTATTTATTTATTTCCCTCTTTTCTCTTGGAAGATGAATTTTTGGAGGTGATGGGACGTCCCAGTCCTGACCAGCAAATCAGCCTGCAGTTCCAGAAACAACTACAGCAACCCTGGAAGTGGACCAGGGGATGCTGGGTAGGAAAGCACCTCTTTGGATGAAGTGGATAAACCAAGGGGTGGTTTCCATGGCAGCTCCTTGCCATAATAACATGTGTTTATGATCCTTCTGTGTATTGTATTTTGGCATAAAAGCTTCTCAGTGCTGTCAGAGCTGGAGGGGCAGCTCTATGGCCCCCGAGGGGTTTTACAGCCCTCCTTGGCATAAGAATAGCAACACGAAGCCAAACTAGTGCCGGTGTGACAGCAGCCGCACCCCAAGGGCTCGCACTCACTGGCTTTCATGTCAGACATAAATCTCACAACGTATCACCATAATTAAAACGAGTGTTCCCGATGCAGCCCTCATCTGATGGGCAGATTTTAAGTGCAGTTTTCACCCTCCCTCCTGGGAGAACACCTACAAGCCAAGGCAGAGAGCTGGCCTTTGGGACTCAGGCAGCTTGCTGCTGAGCCCCTGGATGCTCACTGAGAGCCCAAATGAAGGTAGATGACCCGAGAGGAGTGAAAATTCAATCTTAGGGATCTTCCTAGGTAAATCTGAAGACATTTAGGCTCAGTGTGAGGTAGAAATAGCTAAAAACCCAGATTTCCTAAAGCCTCAGTCAAGTGCTTTCAAGATCCACCGCTCCCCAGGTTTTATTGTTTTATTGTCACTGTGACACTTGGGCTCCTAATGGTGAAAAAGTAACATCATTGTGATGGGACACAGCTAGACAAGGGTTCACGTGCTCTGAGCATCCTGCAGTGCTCTCTAGTGACTCGGTTATTTAAATGTATAGGACATTAAGTAATTAAGCACACACTGGCTGTTTTTTAAACACTGGGTACATTAGTTACTGCATACGTTGATTTAATTGAAAGAACTGATCATCTGGGATGTTAAGCAGTAATGTTGGTCTAATTGAAAGAATTGATCATCTGGGATGTTGAACAGTTACATATTTTCTTATTTTCATAAGAAAATATGCATGCAACAAAGAAATGTAAGGACAGCCCACCCCAAAATACTTGTAAAGCATATTTTTGTGTATGAAAGGACAGGTTTTCTGCAGATGAAAAGCCAGATCCCACACAATCATTGTGTCCCTACCTTCTGTCTTGGGACGGGCGTTTCGCTGATGGTTCCCATCCTGACAGTGTTCTGTCCCTTCTCTGTCCTTTGACTCTCTTCCAAATCTCTCATTTCCAGTGTGGAGAAAGCAAGTTTTTCCTTCCATCATTTTGGCATGGAGATGTCCACACACACCACAGCCTTGCCTCAGGCTTCAGCTTCCCCATGGGCTGGTAGGGTTTTTTTGCCTTTCACGTTCTCCTCAAGGACTCAGATTTTCGCTGATTCCATTTGCTTCTATTTTACACAGCAGGGCTAGTCTTCAAATTTCAGACTTATACTCCTCGGGTTGGAATTTCATAGGCTCTTCTCCCTGAATTGATTTAATGCCATGAAATACCCTGAGAGCTTTTAAGCTTGTATCTCTCTCTCATAAAACTACATTTATAAAATTTAAGAATTATTTGAGAGTGGCTGCTGAGGAAAAGTCCATCACCCACCAGCTCAGCCCCCATCACCAGTCCAATGTCCATAGCCACCTTGCAGAGCTCTGATTGATGTGGGGGGGAACAAGTAGGGTTTTTTCCACACAGGACAAGGTTTTTCCTGCATCTGTGGGAGGGGGTTTTGGTACCAAGGGGCTTGGGAACTGGCAGTGGGGCTATACAGTGGGGAGGAGGACTGGGGGTGCCAGTCACAAGCCGAATCTTCTGCTCCAGCCATGGTGTGAGGGGAGGTTCCAGGGGCCCAGGAGGCCCCTCTGGGGGAGACGTTAGATGTCCTGTCCAGGAGGCTGCAGGTGGATGGAGGTGTCTGGTTTGGGGCCTGGCTTTTTCTCCCTGCAATGGTCTCATGGAACCAGACACATCAGAAGTTATATGACTTAGTGGGATGGTGTAGAGAGGCATGGCCCTGGTGAGTGTATATGGGGGAGCTAGGGAGGACCAAGGGCATGAGAGCAAGCCTGGCCTTGCCAAAAGGGCCTCGCCAAAAGGGGCTTGCGTTGGCAAGGGATGCCATTGCACTTGGATCCGTGGATCCTCAGCTCTGCAGCCAGGTTCCTGGACTCCTCAGCTTTGCAGCAGACATTGGGGTGTTGCTTTGCCTGCCAGCAGTCAAGCTCCTGTGACTTGCTGATCCCCCACCCAGGCTTGTCCTGCAAGCTGCACCCTGCCTGGGAAGGACATTTTGAGCATTCTCTGGGCATGTCAACAGGCTGTCTCAGCACAAATAATCAGATAAACTCAGCGTGAAGGAATAAAAGTGAGCCAGGAAGAAGGCTAAGGATATGAAACTAAACCAATTGTCCTGCTACAGGGCTCAGTCTTATGTCTTAAAGTCTAAGACAGACTCTTTTGGTCAGACAAGCTGATACTTTCAACTTACAGATATATCCAGCCTCCAGCCTGTGGTGTCATAACATTTGTGCAAGTCCAGCAAACTTCTGGCAACCTTCTCATCCCCATGACTTCTCATATCATATTCAGTTTTCTGATTAATGAGAGGTAGTGATCTTGCAATGCTAAGATTTAAAAGAAAGATTTTTAAATTGATCAGAGAAAAATATTTCTTTGGACTGCTGCCTGTGACAGAGGGCTGCTTGGCACTTTGCAGCAGCCAGCAGCATGCGGGGAGGGAATACGGACAGTGCTGGGGTGGCTGTGACACACAGCTATCCCCCTTTCCTCTCCTCCCTTCCCCCCTCCTTTTATTAAAAAGAAGAGAGACTGGCCCAAAGCTGATGGCATATTTACCTTCATGAGTTTTAAAAAAAGTTAATTACTGCTTGGAGCAAGTTGGTATGGCTGTCCTGAGCTGTCTTTTATTAGTAGTCGCCTTCATTAATTTCCCTCGCTGGATTTGCTGCTAATAGCCGCTTGGTCCTGGGCAGCACAAAGCAGCATCTGTGCCATTGAGCAGAAAAGCGGGAGTCAGGCAAAGGGAGGGTGCGGGGGGGGCGGGTGACGCCGTTTGCAAATCAACCTCTATTAACGTGATGGCCTGCTCAGAGAGGACACAGCCCCAGTAGCCAGCACGGTGGTTTGGGCTTCACTTCGTTGTTAGTGAGGTTCGAAAGGCACCTGCTGCCAGCCTAGGGCTGCCCTCACACCCCTTTGATGGGAAGGGGAAGCGGGATGCTGGACGTGCCTCTTTGGGACCTGTACTCCCCCCGTCTCAACACTGTGACTGCTCCATCCTGCTGCACCCACTGCTTTGAGAGGGGCTGTTAAGCAGGATCTAGGAATAACAGAATTATTAATAACCTGAAGAAAGATACACTCCTTAAAAATAGCTTGGCAGAGATGTTTTCTGATTAAAGACTGGGATTAAGTTCTATTTGGAGAGTCGCTGGGGGGGCTCATGCGAGCTGCAGAGGCTGACAGCCCCATCTGCTCCCACTCTGCAGAGGGACATGGGACATGACTTCATCCAAGTGGAAAAAAGGAGGATGGTGCGTGCCATTCCCTGGAGAGGGGTTAGAGCAGCATGCTGCTGCCACGAGGATGTCCCCAGGCTCCTGGCTCCCCTGCAGAGCTGGGGAAGGCACCGGGTGCCAGTACAGGGGCTTCTCTCCAAGACAGCAGGTAGCAGTAGCAGTCATCAGTTGCTATTTTGCTGCAAATATCCCTGTTCTGTTTACTTCAAGGGAGCAGTAGTCACGTAGTACTTCACATCTCCTGTAAATAGTGTGCTTTTCCCAACATGCGTGCAATGGCTAGAGACACAGCTGTATGAGAGCTCACTGATGTGAAGCTTTCCTCTCAGTATCCATGAATAGCAATTTCTGATGAAGGACCAATGCCTAAATCCAGCAGCTGGGTTCTTGGGGCAGCCGATCGAGGGTTTATGGCAGTGGGGATGTGCTGCCTCGTGTGCAGGGGCTGCCTCACAGCTGGAGGGGTCACCCCATGCTTGCTTTCCACTGGCCTTAATGGCCTAGGATGCTGCTGACTCAGAGGGTGAGCCTGGCTCAGCCTTGTGTTGTCAGAATAACCAAGGATCTCCCTTTTATACTGCATCTGTTGTAAAAGAAGTTCCCAAAAGTGCTTCATGGCGACGTTACATATTGACAGAAGAGTGAGAAAATCATTCTGTCTGTAGTTAAATAGGCTTTGGCTGCATTAGCTTGTTCCCTCTTGATCTCAAATTTACAGACTTTTATGCATATGTCACACAGTGAGACCTCTGCCTCTCACTTGGACACCAGTGGAAAGGTGAGTCAGAAAAACCTCTTTAACCAAATATCTTCCCTGAAAGACAGTAAAGAGTGTTATTACCTTGCCAAGAGAGGGACATTTTTCTGTCTAATTTGCTGCAGCACTTATGCTGGGTGTAAACTCAAGTCCTTGAGCTGGCTGCTTTAGCCAAAAGGAGTAATCTTTCCTCAGATTTTATGTCCCTACAGTTAATGATAATATTTCATAACAGACTTTTGTTCATTTTGTAGAGACCACAGGGCTCCTAATGATCATATTGAACTCTTATGTTGTACTTTGGAGTGTGTTATAATCAATAAAACTCACAAAACACCCTTGGTAGCAATTAAAAAAAAAAAATAGACAGAAGGCAAAAGAATTCCGTAAGTCTTGGTTGGTTCAAATGACTTTCTTTTGAAACCAGAGGAAATAGCAAAACAGCAAATTTTTTCTTCAGTAGCTCTAAGATGAATCTTCCAGACAAAATATTAAATGCTTCATCATCAGTCTGAGTCAACTACTTATTTCTCCTGATATTCACCTATTTATACCAAAAATACGAACCAGTAATTCCATTTCTGTGTGTTTCAGGCCATGTATGTGAGTAAGTTCTTCAGGCAATAAGGTTATAGAGCATATTAATCCAGAATTTCCAGGATCCAAGCCCTGGATTAAGACAGAGTACCTGCATTTGTGAAGGACTGATATCTCTTAATTTGTGCTCAAGTCTGCAAAGAGTAAGACTAGCAGAAGCTATGGGGTTAAATATAATGATAGCTGTTTTAATGGGGAACTGGACAAGTTGATACTTGATAGTAACTTTTAACTGGAAGTAGCTATAACTTTGGCTGAGATGGGACAATGGATGCTACAAACCAATGAAAGAAATCAGCTTCTTAAAGCAAATATTAGGAAGCAATCAAAATATTAAAATCATTCAGGACCATATCTAACTATCTATTTTTTAATTTCTTGGAACAAGAGCCAGAAGCTGGAGAAGGCATTACTTCTCAGGGGTCTTAAAACTGCTTCTGCCGTTACAGCAGGCACTGCAGGGCCGGCTGTTGGCAGCGTATTAGGACACTTTGTTCTGCAGAGATTGTCTGGGAGGTTTTGTTTTGCTTTTAATTGTCTCTATAGAGGAGGGAAAGAGGCAGAGGCTTTAACACAGCATCTCGCCGCCTATTAATTCCTGAGATCTTGCTAACTAGCTTTGTTTCCTCTTTAGAGCTCAGCGCTCTCTTCTGCCGGCGCACGAAGTGCTGTTTGTCACTTGGTTAAAGTCAGCATTTCCCTCCTGCTGCAGACAAGGCTGTCCTTTATTGGCTGCAGAACAAGATAACGGGCTTAATCTTCCCAGTAACACGTGAGTTTCCATGTATCACTTTAATCTGCGAAACGCTGGGGCCGAGTGTACCGTCACATGCCGATTTTACTTTTCTATGAGCGAGTGACTCCCTGGCTCAATGATGGATTGTTTGCTGGCTTTTAACAACAGTCAAGATGGTGAATGCCCTGGGGTGATAGACAGTGTGCAATGGGAATGGCAGCAAATCTGATGGCCCAGTTCAAGTTCACCTGACAAAGCTGAAGCAGTCTGCGAGCGGCATTCGAGAAAGGATTATTCACACTAGCATTATATTTTTGAATGCATTTTTTCTTCCTGAGCAGCTGCCCAGCTCCCCAACACTGAAGGTTTATGCACCATAATAAAGAGATTTGATTTTTTTTTTTCTTCTCTTGCTTCTCTCTCTTTACACCTAGTTCTAGTCGGTCAGTGTGGTGATAGGGCATCTTTCCAAACAACTCAGCACAAACATCACCTAGAAAACAATAACACTGCTAAAAAGTGGGAACAAAAGCCTAAAAGTCTCTGCTAGCTGCAGAAACAAAAGCAGATGGTTTTGTTAAAGCTAAGTCTCTTTTGGGGACACATCTTTTTGTGGGAGTTTGATGCTCTGTTTTTTTCTCATCAGGAAAATCTCCCTAGCCTTTGAGCAGTGGGCAGTGGGACATCAGAGCTTTGGAGGAGAACAGGAGAATTTGAAATGAAGGCAGTTTTTCACTGCTGATGGAGCAGGAAAGCTACCTGCTGTTTGTCAAATGAAGAACCCCATAATACACATGGAGCGCACAGGCATACACACATGCACATGTATTCTGGAGGTGCTGACTTGATCTTGGAAGACTAAAATCCAGGTCTCGTTATAGCTTCTTTAGGCTGGAGAGGCAGCAACAAATGTTAGCTTTAGCCTTGCACGTTATTCCAGTCATATGTGGCACTGTTAAAGAGAATACATATAACTGTTGCTTGAAGTTTCCCAGAAACAGCTTTTCTGCCTCCTAGTTAGGCAAGTAACACCAGGGAAGATGTGCTGGAAGAATGTAAGATCACTTTCCTTCTCCTGTGGAACAAAAAATCAGCTGCAACCTGTAGATGCAAAGATATGCCCCCTGCTTTAATCAAAATCTGTAGCACATCCCTGCCAGACACTGAAACCAGCATCCTTCTGGAAGCCTACAGAGGTTAACCATCCACTGGAAATGAAGGTTGAAGCACACTCATCCTGGCCAGGTAACTCATGAAAAGCCTGTCCACAGTAGATGTAAAATGGACAGCTGAAATTTTTAGGAGTAAAATGCATTAGTCAGCCTATTTGATTGGAAAATGCTTCTTTCATCAGAGTCTGAATTTGGTTAATATTGCCAGTAGTTTTTTTGTGGGTTTCTTTCCTAAGCAGGCTTAATTAAATTGGCTTAATTCAGCATTGAAGGAGTGCAGCATTTTGTGTGAGGAGCTCCCATCCCCTCTTTTTTATGGCTGCTTTCTTTACAGCGCATGTATAATCTGATCATGCCAGCAGGTTTCAGTCTTTTCAGCTAACCAGCCTGTGTGGGAAAAAAAGAGAAAGATTTCAGCTGTTCAGCTAGAATTCACAGAGTTGGGAGGACACTGCTTTCCTCTACATGCTGCTGAAATTTGCTGTGACAGGGTAACTCTAGCAGTTGAGTCTCTTAGAAGTGGCTTATCAGTACGTGAATTGCTGTAGGTGTCCAAGGAGGTCACATGAATGAATTGCAAGCTTTAGTTTAAAAAACAACAACCAACAACAACAAAAAGACCACAAAAGGTTGTTTCATAAAAAGTAGAAGGCTGCAGCTGCCTCTAACCCAGGCAGGCACTACTGAAGCATGTGGCTAGCATACATGCCACAGGCTGTTCAGTCTTGGTGTTAAAGATCAAGGGCTTTCAGATTATGCTTGATAACTACCAGAAACAATAACAAAACCACTGCAAAAATGTTGGAGCTAAAGGACTACATTGCAGCTGTTTGCATATGTGATAGTAAAGGTGATCCCAGCAGAGTTGTCAAGAAACTCCCCTGTCTTGTAGGTACAAATTTATGTGCTTATTAGAAATGCCCATTCATACAAAGCAGCTTTACTCATGTCCAGTGAGATTATCTGTGGCAATTAGTTATAGAATTGGTCTTCAAATCTGCAGTGCTCACAGTTTCATCATAGGCAGAAGAGATGTACTGTCCTCAAGTGAGAGGTGGTGTTCTCTTGGGAAAGTCTTCTGAGAGTTTGTTAAATGTAGCAGTCCCAAATTATTCGTGTAAAGCATCTCTTGGTTCAAGAACACTGTTTTTTCCTTGCAGAGCAGCACAGTTTCTTGGCTGTTACAGTTAAAACCAGATTTCTACCTGCTTAGATGTTGTGTGGTCAGCTATGCACATAGACACACACCCCCTTGTTGTTTTTTAAGCAAACTGAAACATTATCATTTGTTCCCTGAAGCATTTATACAAGTTTCTGGAAATTACAGATGGTTGAAACACAACTCTCTGCTTCTGGCTCACTCTATTCGATACTCCATTTCCAAAGAGCAGATGGTGCCTAGTGCTCTTCCTGGGTCTGAATGGATGAGAAGTTTATAGAGTCTTGTAGTACACCTCTAGCTAAATTTGGGAGGGTATTTTCTTACTCTTCTTATGTTCTTCTGTCAATTCTTACAGATGTCTATAACAACATGAGGTTTAGATAGCACACAAGATGGTTACATGGTACTGTCAGCCTGGATGCAAAGACCAGAACTTGCCAAACTCGTGCAGGTAATGACTGACCCAACTCACAGAGGTATTGTCTCAGTGGCTCTGTTCTCACAAAGACAATATGCTCCTAAAGGTGTATAGGATAAAATACTGTCCAACTTATGGGTCATTCTTTGTGTGACTGTCTCGTGTGAGTCTACCTCAGCAGCTCTACTGAGGGTCTTGTTAAAGAAAGGCAGCGACAGATTTCATTGCACTCCACGTGTTGATTATTAAAGAAGTAATAAATTCCTTTCTTGCCAAAGTTGGAGCGTGAAACATCTTTGCTATTCAGAGAATGAATCTGGGGGTCTGTGAGGTAGATGAGGCCTTTCCCATTACCTGTCACCCAACCTGTGGAAGAAAGGGTACATCTTGGTATCGAACATCAGAGTCTTTGTATTGTCATGCTCAGGACTGTTAATGCCACTTTGGTGATTCCTAGTTTGTACTTACCTCAACAAAAGCAAAACCCTAAGAGGTACATAATGAATATTTAATGAAATATTAATCTAAAAGATACCTATGTGATAAAGGTTGAGTCCGAAAGGCTCTACCCTTGGCTCTTAACTCAAGAGCTCAATTCCCCATTAGCTGAATAGGGGGCCTTTTTCTAGGGTTGGCAATTTTAGGAAGGAGGAAGCATGGCAAAACTGCTGCCTCTTTGAGTGGTTCTGCTTTAGATGGTTTCACAAGACACATCATTGCAGACTAGCTTTAGTCTAACTGGATGCAGACCACTCCCCAGCATAAAGCTGTACCACACTTGGAAGCATGTGGCTTGCATGCTCTTGCTGTGATGTAGTGGAGAAAAAGGAAGACACACACCTCCCTCACTTTATGACATTTAGAGACACACATCCCTTACACAGCATATATTGCAACATGAGAGGAGACACAAGAAATTAAATTCGCTGTAACACAAACCTTGCAGGTCAACAACAACATCTGTTCCATTGGAGAACTCATAGGAGAAATGGCCATAGGCCAGGCCGTACTCTGTGGCTTTGTACTCATTCTTTACTACCTTTGTGTTATTGGACAGCTTCACAAACTCCCCGAGGATGTAGGGCTCCACGCTCACACACCCTTTTATAATTCTGTCTTCCAATATCTGAAAAGACAGCATTAATGACAGTCATGCAAGCAGAGATGTGAAAATAAGGATGCTAAATCTCCTCTACTTCAAGTCTTGCTTTTCCTTCTAGGACTTTCCACCATAAAATGGATGGAAAGAGTCTCCATGTCAACCCACTGCTGATTCAAAAAACAGGCTGTTTAGATGAGGAAGTCACATTTAGCTAGAACAAAGGGTGGAACAAGTTCCAATCCAAAATCAGCCTGACAGGCCAAACTCCATAAGCAATGAATTCTACAAATATCTAGTTTGCCCAGCAAATGGGTAACCTCTTTCAGGAGACTATGACTAAAGAATAAGCTAGAAAGCTGAACAGATTTGGCTAAACCTGCACCTCTTCCTTCTTCAGTGTATAAATAACCAGAGTCAGGTTTTGAGGGTTTTCTAGGGCCCTGTGATATCAGAGCACAGGACGAGTCATGAGGAAGTTCTTTCTAGTCCTGTGTTCCTGAAATTCAGCATCATGCAGTAAAGGTCTCAGAGTTCTCCTGTAGCAAATTAACTTGTCTGCAAGAACTTCAGTGCTGGATTCTACTGAGGTTTAGAAGTTATTGTGATGCTTCAAATGAGTCACTTTGTGTTCAGATTTCATAACCACCCCTGAAAACAGATGTTCATATACCGTGAGACGACATAAAAGGCTGGATGACTCCTGGACTTCATTTACAAGTGAGTTTGACCTATAACAGTACATAGCTTAATTTCTGCCAGTGCACTCATGAACTTGTAGCTCTGCAGGTAAGTGTCTTCTGTTCTGAAATGAGCAAATGCAGCTATCGAGTGAGATCACATGAATGACAGTGTGTCATCTAGAGGTGGCCTAACTACTTGAATTTAAAATCAAAATTGACTTAAGACACTTTTCCCATCAATTGCTTTGTATTGCTGAGAAGGCAGTTCTTACCAGGAGTATTGCAGATGGGATATAAAAGATTTGGGTAGGGATCCTTTGCTCATACAGCCTTTTGTTGAATTCTGTCACATAGTACTGGGCAGTCATTTGCCGTTCCACATCACTGAAGTGATGAAGAAGTCCTTTTTCTTTCTTATATTCTTTCCCAACATACCTAAACAAAAAGAGAAGTGTTTGGAGTAGCCAGATTTGCAGCAGAGTGCACTTGTGATACAGAAACATCACCACAAAACAGAGCTTAGCTGTTGAGAAGCAAAGACAGCTTTTGGTGATGCATTTAAAATGACAGTGATCAAACTTGTGGGATTTTTCTTTTATAGCTCTTACAGGCATAAAATGTTGCACTGATCAATCAAATCCTAGGATTGAGGCTTCCTAACACCAGATTGTTTCAAGTCAACTCTTCTTGACTCTGAAGGGAGACTTGACTCAGAGGTACTTAAAATACTCTTCTTAGAGATTATCCCAGAACAGACAAAGGTAAAGTCAAGCCAAAGAGCTGCCATGAGCAAATGAACACTAACATGGCTATTAGAAGACATCAGTGAAAAGTTTTTCTTCCCAGAAATTAAAAAGTAGAGAGTTACAGGGAGAGATGGCGAAGATGGCCAAAATGCCCAAGAGATTTGGGAAAGCCTTTAAACATTCTTGCTCCAGAAAAACAGTCAAAATCTAACCAAATGTATACTAGGTTGAAATAAATAGTTTTCATTCATATTTACACAGAAGTAGCATTGATAAACATTTTGATTCAGAAGTTGGTTTAGTCAATACCTTCCCAGGGTTTCTTCTTGATGCAGAAAGTGTATCCAAAATGCACTTCTCTGTTTGCCTTCCTTTGCCACATTCAGGTAGTCCCCAATGAATACAGCTGTTTCTTGGCCTGTCC
Source organism: Bucco capensis (assembly GCA_013396975.1). Classification (NCBI taxonomy): domain Eukaryota; kingdom Metazoa; phylum Chordata; class Aves; order Piciformes; family Bucconidae; genus Bucco; species Bucco capensis. The sequence continues at coordinate 878,098 of VWZO01011706.1, read as the reverse complement.
AGAGGCCTGATTTCTTGGAGTACTTTAGAAGAAGAGCAGCTACAAAAAGAAAACACCACAAGTAGAATGGACAATTCCACTGAACTGTTCTAAGCCTGTGCTGAGGGATGAAATAACCAGCACCCAGAAGATAAGATATTCAGGCTTCTCTGAAAGCAAAGCATGGTGCTATAAAATATATTCTAGGAGGTATCTAGGTGCAGAGTTTGATACTTTACACTAGGGACAAAAATTTGCTAAACAGGCTTGAGACATGCAAAATGGGATGAGCCCTAAGTGGATTTTACTTAATGAGCTCAACAAGGCAGCCTATAGTCCTGATAAATTGTAATTAAACCACCGTGGTAAAAGCCTTGAGTCAAGACTATTCTCTGTGGGAGCACCTGTTGCTGTGTGAAAATGCCCATCACTGTGTGGAAACTTACAGTATGCTTTACGAAGCTGTTTAGACTTAAAAATTCCAGTAGGTATGAGTCTCTGGACAAGCCAATTATGTTCTACTCCTGCCAGAAGCTGTGTGTAATCATCATCCCTCAGAAATCGAGCTTCAAGCATTTCTTCTTTCATTTTCCCAGGCATGAAGACAAAACTACTTCCACTTGTGTTCAGAAATGAATCTTCAGGGGAACTCTTGGGTATCTGTGATGATTTGTACCATGAACTTAGAGATGAACTGGATTGTCTCTTGCTGCTCACCATGTCCTGAGACTTTGCTTCATCTTCTTCAGTAGTGGCACAGTCAAAGTCCTTGATTATGGATATCTTTCCCCTTGAGGGCAAAGCTGTTGTTTCACTAGGAGTTGATTGATGCTTTGGAACTGATGCCGTGGAATAATTGTTGACCAAGTCTCCAATACTGACAAAATCAAATTCAGTGTCATCTATTGTTTCTGCTTGGGCATCAGTTTCAGGCACTTGGAGAGATCTGTTTCCCACCATGGCAGATTTCCTCAGCCAGTCACACACTGAGGAGTTGCTGGCCATTTTTGGCTCAGTGCTCATCGCTAGTCCAGAAGCACCTCCATTCATGGGGGGACGTGTCTCTAACGAGGGATCCTCTGTGCTGTCTGCAGTTTCTCCTTCTGGGTGGACCCACACAAAGGAGCTCGGGGGCTGGGACGTGAGCAAACCGCTGTCCTCCCTGACGCTGTCCTTGGTCCTGCAGCACGAGGAGGACTTCTCTATCTCCTCTTCCTCCTCCTCCTCCTCCTCCTCTGCCCTTGTAAGGAGTAGAGAGGGAAGAGAGTAAGGGGCAGAGAGGGAACTAACTGCATTGTTGACCTCCTCTGCTTTCTTTTCTGAAGAGCTCTTTCCACAGTGTGCTCCCTCTTGCAGCTCTTCTCCACATAAAGACATCTTCTCTCCCAGAGGTGTGTCTGCCTCTAGGGAAGGCTGAGGAGATCCCCAACAGTTATGTAAAGGCTCTTGAGAAGAAGGATGCTGGGCTCTGGGAGGCAATGAGTGCAAGTCTGCCACTTGATCATTTTCATCACATTCCGTTGTGCAACACTGCTCCTCCACTGAGCTCTTTTCCTGCTGCTGCCCTTCCCCAGGAGACTCCTTCCTGTTGTTATAGTTTAGTTCCTCCCAGCTGTAAGAGGAACTTGATTTTGACAGCCTGCACCAAGAGCTCTCTGAAGTAGTGGTGTGACTCCTTTTTTGCCATCTGCTGAAAATGCTGTTTTCATCTTTTATTTCTCTTTCTAATGGCTCAATCTCTTCATCAAAGGAAATTTTCATCCCATCAGAACTAATGTATTTATTTCTCTGTCCATTGAGTCTCTCTGAGCTACCTCCTGCTGTTGGTGACTTCAGTGTTTTCACAGCACCCTTCTTCTGGTACGCTGTTTCTTCAGTAGTACACACAGTGTCTATGCTTTTGGTCTCTGTTCTTAAGGTTGTGATGCAAACTCCCCCTTTGGTTTCTCCTGGTGTGGTTTTATGAATCCTGCAAGTCTTTTCAAACACTTCACACACGGACACATGATGCTGAGAATGCATGGCAAGGATCTTCTCAAAGTCAGCTTGCCCTTGCAAGATGGGTTTTTCCACTGCGCCTTTATAACTGTCTGGAACATAAGACCTGGCATCAGAATTAGGGAAGCTTTCCACTTGTAGGTGCTTCTTCACGGATGTTATCAGATACATGATCTCTTTGGCAAGCATTCCTTTTTCTTCCTCTTCTGTAAATGAAGTGCTGTAGGAATGCAGTTTTCCCATGGCTTCTTTACATAGCTGACTCACCTCAGAGAATTTCTCACTCTCCCCATAGAGCCATCGATGCACAGTTGTAAGGCAAAAAGCAGCTTTAATAAAACTATGGAGCTCTTGCTTGCTGGTGACAGGACTTTCATCATTCTTGGTGAGGAGGCCAATCTCAAAGGATTCTTTGGCTTCAGACAAGTAGAACTTCCTCTTTTCTGGGGGACAGTCCTTGGAGTGACTATAGGACAGCAAACACACCCCACGGATGTTCTGGGAGGGGATGAAAGAGGAACAAAGGAATTAAAATCTTGGATCTCTGTCAGAGAAAAATAAAGGGAAGAAAAAATATGTTTCTTTGCCCTACACAATTTAAAGCAAAGGTCAGATCTAACGGCCTGTTGCTGTGTTTCCTGGAGGAAATAATTTTGCCCTTTTTCCTTTGAAATACAGCTGTAGTTACAGGATAAGCAGCATTTCTAGATGGTCTTAAAAGGCCATCCTGGCTCTGTGGACAGATATTGCTGTCCACCCATCTGCTTAGCTTCTAACTGGAATTCAGAGCAACATATAGCATCATAGTCACAACACAGACAGGATATCCTGAATGGCACTATGTTCGAAATCTGGATTACAGCCAGATGTAATATCCTGGATTCTTCTCTTACACAAATAATGCTTTCAGAAGACTAATACTTACCACAGCTGTGAGGACAAAGAGTGGGGTGTACTGGCTGTAGGCTGCTGCTAGTTTGCAGGCCTCAGCAGCTGATAATAGGCGATGACTGAACTCTCGGAGAAGGCTCTAGTGAAATGAAAAAAACAAGAGGGAAAACCTCAACTCAAAGACTTTGTTTTCAAAGAGATAGGTCTACCTGGGAAACAACTCTGCTAGATTGAAGCAAGCATCCTGGGATATGTTTCTTGTCTGTTGCAGGTTCCCTGAACTGAGACCTTTGAGTCTTGATAGAGAGGGGATGTCATATTTTAAATAATGGCAAGGTGGTTCTGCAGAAGACTTTTAGCTCAGGTTTACCATCAATGTGTCACTGTTTGACCTTACAAATATTCTATATATTACACTGACACAGACATACACACTCTGAAAATACTGCAATGTTCTCTTTTTCCTGCTTCCATCTAGGTGCTTTTTCACCAGGAGCAATGGCAGTTTCTTCAGACCTCTCAGCACAGGAGAGGAACTGGAGGAAAAACAAATTGTGAGTGAATTTGGGACAACAACATACAGTCCATCTGAACACAGAAATAGCAAACCAAGTCTTACCAGGTCAATCTCAGCATTGGTTTTAAAACGTACATAATCCTTCTCATTCATGGAAGAAAAGATGTCTGCCAAAATACCCAACGAAGTAGCAATTCCCTGAAAGAGAGATGGAAAATTATCATAATGTTTTTCCTGTATATTTTGAATTTCATTGTTCACAATAAAGTAGGTTGTCTGTAAAACATACCAGAAACAAACAAACAAACAAAACAAACAAAAAAAGATCCAAAGGGAAGCACTGCTAAGAAATTCAGACACATCATCTTGGTAGCATTTTATTAATTTCAACTTGCAGAAAGTGTAGCCTAGTGGATGTTCATGAGTTTCCATGAGTGGCAGCTATCCCTATTACCACTAGCTTTACATTTCAACATAAATACTATTGCATTTTCCTTGGCATTGCATTTTACCAAGGTGCTATTTGTGACAATGAACATGAAGTCTCATGACATCACCAAAAGCTGCATTAAGCTTCAAATAAACAGAATTGGACAAAATTCAAGAGTTCTTGGTGATGATATAATTGTTGGGGTTTTTTTTCTGGTAATTTGTAATTAGTTCTGTAGCACCAATTAAAATAAGGCATGAAGATGTAACATACAGATCTACGAATTTGCTAATTGTCTGTGTCTCCGGAAGATTTGATCTATGTGTGCTAACTATCAGTTTGCTCAGCTAAGTGAGTGCCAGGAGGCATCTGTATATTTCCACAAAATTCACTACACATCTTTCCTCCCATAGAAATGTTCTGAGCTTGAGGTCAAGCTTTAAGGTATGGCAAAGGAGAGGTGATGAGGTCTGGTTTTGTGGTGTATCTTATGCTGGAGTACAATTACAAAACTTCTTAAAGCATCACCCTAGGACTTGCAAGGCTTAAGTTCACATTCCTATTTAGCTACGGACACATGGTGTGACTATTGCTCTATCTATGGCAGGAAGATTAGCACAGACAAGCCTCACAAATGTGTTAGACAGATACAGTAGCTGTTGCAAGGTGTTCAGATACTGCAGTACTGGGAACATCCATCACCCACAACAGATAGTGTAGTGCAGCTCAGCAAATAGACATGCTTTGTTACCAGGAAAAAGAAATTAGCCTAACAAAGAAATAAAATTTCTGGTTGCATACTGGGATTATGTTACAGAGGCACCTGTAACATTCTAAGTGATTATTCACTTCAGAAGATTCTGCTTAATGAAAACTATTACTTTCATTCCCTACAGGAAAAAAGGCATCCATAAGTCTGTGCAGGCATGCGGAAATTAAATGCAGCACAGACTTCAGCTGGAATACTTGTCCTGCTTGGTAACCTTGTCTGAGGTGCCTAATTGAAACATTATTGCTAAAACACATTTCTGAAGTAAACAAAGGCTATTCTGGAGTGATTAATAGATTGGCAAAGATATCCAGAGTGAAAAGGAAATACTTTTTTTTTTAATACCTTTTTATCTGGTTGAGGAAGCTTGAAATATCCCACTACTGAAGCCCAAATCAACTCTGCTGCCTCATACCACATCCCTGAAATAAATGAGAAAAATAGGCACTGCTATAGATCATTTTCAATGGTTTATTTCACACCTCCTTGAGTGAAAAGCCCTCAAAACAGTGTAAAACCATACCATGGCATTTTTTGCTTTGGTGACACTGAACATTTACTAGTTTCCTTTAGCTTTTGGCTGTGCATAAACACACATTTTATGCTCATAAAAGACTTCAGGTCAACAGTCATTCAAGATGAAAGGTCACATCAAAAGCATAAAATTAAGGCTGCTGGCCTCAAGTACCAAGCCCTGCATACAAAAGCCCATCATGCTGAAAACTAGGGATTTCCTTGTCTTGAGAGAGGAAATTGCTGTGATATACCTATGATAAACTACTGCATGCCTTTGGGAAGAACAAATTTGGGAAAAGCATTAGCAAAGACGGAGTAGCACAGGGAAAAGGGGAACAACATTTCAGAATGTTGCTCATCTTCTGATAAGATTAGTAACAAAATGATAATTTCTAACATGATTTCTTGGTACTTAGCTCTAGGTCCTTGATGCAAACAGATGGGTGTACAATTCATTTTCTGTGGCTGTGTTAGGGGCATCAGGCAGCTGTTCTACACAAGCTAAACCTCTGATAAATGCCAAAGGTGCCATTTTAAGACTTGACTTCAAAGACAGAACAAATAGGGGGAAAGCTTGAGCAGACATTTATAGGAAAAAGTCTTACCAAGCTTTTGCAGAATCTGTCCTCTGATTTGTAAGCAGACTGACTGAACAAGAACCCTGTCGCTTTCCTTAGCATATCGCCAGGTACCTGCAGAAAGAGTGGGAAAACTCAGTAGAGAATGAAAAATGTTGCTGTCATTTTAAGCTGCTGAGGGTAACCTAAATCCCAGTAAATTGCAGAGTTCTTCCCACTGCATTCTGGTGATCTGAGTCAGGACTTACCGTCAGATAGATGACAAAGTGACAGTGTATTAAGGAACGTAAGTGGACAGTTACATGGTTATGTAGCTTGAGTGACAGCTATATAGGGCATTAAAACAACCTAAAAAGCAAAAGGTATCTCTCCTCTGTGAAGTAACAAAAAGCCATTGCATAAAAACACTGTACAGAGTTCCACTAAAAATCAGTCAAAAGGATTAATCTGGGATATCTTTGTTGTCACCATTATATACAGCAGAGTAAAATACTTCTAACCACTGGCAAAATATGTTTTCCTTTCAGATATCAGTACCTCATGAATAGTAAAACAAGTTTTCATATTGACACAGTATGATTAGTTACAGTCTTTCATTATCAAATCTATATTTGATATCAGAATAGAATATGAAATAAATTCATTAAGCTTTCCTAATTATAGTGAACATTTCACTGCACTTCTTAGCAGGAAGTATCTGTTCAACAACACATCTTCAATGTTAAACAAACAAGCACTATAATTGAATATTATGAAAATAATCTTAAAAGAAAAGCATAATCCCAAGAGAAATGAAATGCAGTGTTTTGTATAGCCAGTTCTACTTTAATAGAGATAGCTACAAAGCCTTCTTGTATTAAAGCCCTTCTTGCATGAGAATCTCAGCTTCATATGTAAACAAACCAAGAAAACCTGGAATAGGCTTCTTAAATTTTCAAGTTTCATGGCTGTAGAGAAACCTGAATGTACTTACTAAATAAACCCTGAAGAAGGTTGTCAGATCACTATATTTTCCCACCCAAGTGAAGATACAGAAGGCTGAATTATGGAAATTTCAAAGCAAAGTTGCAGTTGCGATATTTTAGTAAAGAATGGTGAAGAGAGTCATTACTGAGGCCAGACTGGCTGTATTTGAAGCTTGTGTGACTGCTAAAATTAGTATCAAAAATTCCACCAAAATAGCAACTATGAAATTGGAAAAGAAGCATACACATACCTGTTGCTCCATTGTTATTAATAAGGCTGCTTAGGATATATTCAGCTTTTAAAAGTTTACCTGATTAAAAACAATAGAAAAATAGAGAAAATTAATATAAAAATGTATCATATGGCACGAAATGAACAAAAATATTCATCCATGAAAGCTCCTGCAAGTTGTACTCTTCCTCCCTGCCCATCCAGTATGTCCACACTCAGACTAAACTTTCCCATTAAGTTTACCTCACACTCAGGAATCTCTTTGGCACAGACTATTTCACATATACAACAAATATTGCAGAAAACACTGATGAGGCAACTGTTTCTAGCCAGACACTTGTTCAGAAAAACTCATTGAGAAGTTTTATGATATTTAGGAAGAACTTCCTCACGCAGAGGGTGATTGGGCACTGGAATGGACTGCCCAGGGAGGTGGTGGAGTTACTGTCCCTGGAGGTGTTTAAGAAGAGATTGGACATGGCACTTAGTGGCATGGTTTAGCTAATGCCATATTGTTGGGTCATAGGCTGGACTTGGTGATCCTGGGGGTCTTTTCTAGCCTTGGTGATTCTGTGATTTAACCTGATGCATCCTGATATCACCTACCTATAGATTCGTTACTGTCAATAGTCATAAATATACATACACTACATTCTATAATATGTGGTTGCACAGTAAGATGAAATTATGTATATATTTATCTCTTTTACTTAACAGACTGAACATTCCTGGCAGAGTGCTTAATCCTAAAATGACAGAAAGTCTTCTCTAAGTCAAGCTCTGGTATTTCTGTCGAACTTCTCTGCATGCTGTCTATATTCTACAGTGCAGCTTCAGTAAACTGACTGCAAGGAGAAAACAACAGACATCTCTCCATTACGAGGGAGGAGAAGGCAGCACATTGGGTTTAGAGTAAACCTGAGCCCTGTGGTGTAGCATGTGGCTCCAGGCGTTCATTTCACTCTTGGCTTCTTCCCATGCCTTGGTCTGCTGCAGAATTCAGATCCAAGCTGTTATGAACATCTTAAGCACAGAATATATAGCCAAAAAAAGATATGGAAAAGATGCAGCATGCAACACAAAGTGGGGATTTTGCCTTTCAGCTCCCTATCATACAGCTCACAGGTTCTGTTGCATGGCCAGACCCACTTGTGGAAGGCCTGATGGGCTGCAGGAGATGCCTTAAGGTCTAATTTGATCAGCTTCATTTATGTTGAATCTTGCTTTTTGTCTCAATTGTCCAGCTGAATTAAAAAAGTTTGCTCCAGCCAGTAAAGCAGTGTAAGTGCTGGCTGAACTAGCCCTTCAGTTAGAGTGTGCCAGCACTCAGACACCAACAGGAATAGAAGTCCACAGCCACAAATAAAAATGGCTGTGCAGGGAATATACAGTTCTTTTTTCTGCAAAGCAAATATTCCTAGTTGGGTTTTTCAGAGCAGGTTTGTCTGTCTTTGTTTTCTTCTCCCCAGTGGGACAGTGGGAAGATAGATTAAAAATCCTTCAGGTGTTGCCCACATTATAGGAATGATGGAATTTTTTTTTTCTTTAAATCAGCTTATCGTCAAGAGGTTGTAAGCACCATTGTTTGTATAGTCAAGTAGTCCCACTGATTTAAAAAAAGCAGCTGGGACAGTGCAGAGAAAATACCAGGATTCTAATTTACTTTTTAAAGGCCCTTGGTCAGAAGTATAGCAATTCAGATATCCCTGTTTGAAATCAGCGGGGAAGATTTGTTAAGGAACAAAAGTTCCAATTAGTATTTTCCACACCCTTTCACAATTTTCTCTCATGCTTTTGGCTCTGAAATCCTTTATACCAGCCCCTTTGTGCTAGTGAGAAGAGCTAGGAGAGCTCGAGGGGGCTGGGAGTGGGCTGTGTGTTTGAAAAGATGACACCACGGCCATAAGCATGTCATCCTCAGCAAGGGACAAAGCATCTTCGTCAAAGTCAAGTGGTTCCTAACAGGGCTTGAGCTGAGAAGCAGAGCAATACCTGTGTTGACAGAGAGGCGAGCCTGGCGGATGAGCACCTGAGGACTGATGGGTGCAGTAGGCTGCAGCCTGTGCAGACCCTTGGTGATCTGAAGAAGTTTGCTGGAGGCATCAATCCAATACAGGAACCGGTCAATCAGGAACACAATTGCAGTTGCCGTTACGCAGTCCTTGACCATGATGGAGGCTTTCAAATAAACCTGAAAAGAACACCAGTGTGTGGAGTAGCATTGGAGAAATTCACCTTGCAAAGGCTCAGCAAACTGTCTAGAGAAAATGTTCAGCTTTAGTAATTCTATCAGTGCTGCCTACATACCTGTTTAGAGCAGATGGGATATCCTTAGTTATGCACTGTGAGGTGGCCACACAGTTTTACAGTAAGTGAAGTACTGAACATGATGAGAAGCAAATATTCACTACCAATTAAAAGGCTGTCTCAAAATTTCTACTCACCTTTACTATCTTTATGTTCCTAGGCATTTATATAATGGAGTGGCAGTGATCAGAACTTACTATAATCTATAATTATGACTATTCCTGATCATACCTTCATTTTTAAGATAGGAAGATTTTGTTTTGTTTGAGCTATAGATATCATTTCTCTTTTTTTTTTCTTTCTAGTTGTCATTTAGTATTTGGAACTACATAGTTTGATGGTGTGTTAATGAATTTAAATCCTGGCCAACAGATTACTCGCAGTAATAACAATTTAAAAGGGGAACATGAGTCCAGAAAAACTGGAAATGGTCACTATAGCCATTGTCCCAGGTGGAGCTCAAGCCATCCACTCCTTTGTACACCACAAACAAGCAAACAGGCCAGGAATTCAATGTTTTTCTCCTGCAGGCCATCTTTAATGACTACTAAATCTGTATGAACACTCTTGGATTCCCCACAGTTGTTGAGCCATCACACCAGCTGGAGGAATCAGCCAGAGATCCTGAGACTGCATGCTGATAAGGGGACAGGAGGCCAGCAAAGAGAGCCATGAGGAGCCACACAGCCTCATCACTGTTGCAGAAGTCCACATGCATGGACCTGGGAATATCTACTGAAAACTAACCCCTTCCCATGGTGGGCAGTGGTTGGTACTCCTGCCTCATGGAGCAAGGACCTGCTCCACATGTTGACACCCAGGCAATTCCCTTGCAGTCAGGATGGGAAGGATGGCATCCAGTCATTGTTTTATTGGAACATCTGCCTGAAATACAGCCATTGGCTGTAAGGAAAGACTCATCTCTTCAGCTGTGGAGGCTTGAGGGTGCCCTGACCTGTCTGGTCTTCATGGCCAACAGCCTCACACTCTCTATGGAGAGCCCGGCTTCCTGCTGCCCAGCCTGGCTTGAACATCTGGGAGCTCACAATGGTGGAGTACTGATTTGTAGTGTGATCAATCACAAGAGGAAACAAAAACCAGAAAACACTTTAAATGATATAAAGCCTCCTCAGAAGAAAGATGCATGTCTTATCTCATTCCTGTAAGTAACTCCACTCATGCTACAGTAAAAGCAACACAGGCAAGGGAGGATCAGAACCCACAGCACCATCAGAGGATGAGAAACTGTTAAGAAAACTGTGTCCAAATCCCCATTAAAACATCAAGTTTGGCAGCTGTTTCCCATTTTTTTCTTAACATTAGCCACTCAGGCTTCTTGGACTCCTCTCCAGCCTCATTTCTATTCTCTTTGCTTTTAGCTCAGAGCCCCACAATCTGACAAGATTCATTCTTGATTTTGAGCAGCCATCATCTGAGGCATGCAGGAGAAAGCCTATGTCAAACCATCTGGAGAAGAGCTTACAGAACACGGCACGAAGGCTGGCTTGCAGCACTGATCTGTTGCAAGTATTTGGTAGCTTGTTTGCACTTCAGCGAGGCAGATTTGTACAAATTTCCTTTTTTGTTCCTGAGCCTGAGTTGGATTTTCTAAGAGTATGGCACTTGAAAAGGATTCCTGGAGCCAGGCACGCACAACTCCACTTATGCAGGCCAACAATGGAGGAATCCCCCTCTCCAAGCACCTGTAAACTGACACTGCAAACCAGCCATTTGAAATGCTCATCAACAGGCCATATATTTAAGCACAGAGCATCGCCTAATCTATTTTTTTTCCTCCCCTTCTTCGTTTAATAGATTGGAACACAAAAGCCTGAGAGAGGGTGACCTACCAAACAAAAGAGCCTTTGAGTTCCTAGGAAAAGTAGACTTGGAGGAGGATGGAAGGAATCCAAGTGGCCCTATTATTTCCACTTGCACTAATTAGACATTTTTCTGTCAGCTATTGAGCACTGCTGAGAGGCCAAACTCACTGAATTCATTTCTAAAGTGTTTACAGAAGTTTGCATCTGTTTGTGTCTCTTCAGGAGGAAAATAAGCACTTCAATAGCATTGTGGAAAATCTAAACGAAGCATCCTATTCTGAAGGGCTTGGCAGTCTTGCAGCTGCATAATTTAACTCTCCACTCAATGCCAAAACCTCTTGTCTCCCTCTCCAAACCCAAATGGACATAAAATGTAGAAAAGTCAAGCCAGGGAGAGAAACTCGGCTAATTTTTTTTAAAAGGCAGGGCTGCATGCTGTGTGGCACACAGAAACACACGATTCCATGTCAGTCTTTGCAATTATGTCCCCCCCTGTTCTGAGCAGTGCACTGAGAAATTCATACCCACTCCTTTCATTCCCTGCCAACTCGTGTGGCTAGAAAATTCCTCAGCACCTACAGCTAATGCACCAGCGTGCTGGGCACACACCCAAACCATGCACAAAGACCATCCCCATGATGCTCTAAAACCAAATGGGGGAGTAGCTCCCCGTCACCCAGCGCAGACCCAGGGAAACCCTACTGACTTCCAAGATGTCACAGCCTACCACAACACAATCAGAAACGGCCACCACTCGCTGCAGCCAGACACTTTGTTCTGCATAGTGGGCTAGCATCCTAAGCAGATTTACTCACTTTCTTCATCACTTTAAAGCCAACGTAGGCGCATCTACAGAGAGTGAGAGAGAGAAGGAGCGAGGTACGTGCACACTTTGTTTTCACATCTGTGTCCATGATGTGAAATGCATATATCTAATTGAGTTTATGGCACAAAGGGAACCTTGTGACTGGGAAGTGGAATCAGGTGGTGAGAGAATTAAATTTGCACCAGATTTCTATACATGGACCATTGGGGAAAATGCAAAACAGCCCTTTAGTGAAGGGGTTTTTTTCCTTAATGGCGATGAGTGGGAGGGTGTGCTGTTTGCATGGTTTCCTGCATTAGTGCACACTGAGGCCGAAGTTTGGGTCCCAGCTTTGGGTTCAAAGCCATGATGCCTCCTTTGCATTGACAATGGGGGCCGCTCCCAAGAGAGAGGAGAAGCTCAGAACCGGGGCCATCTGGCAGTAGAACTGGTAGGAAAGCGTCAAAGGGAAATTATTGGTGCATAGTAAATGAAGATGAGGAGGAGGGGAAGAAAATAGGGGAAAATCTTTATGTGGCAGCTGATGTAAGAGGAATTACAAGCCCAAATAAATGAAATATTGATTTAATCCACTCTCTCTGCCCTCTTTATAAAGCAGAGATCCCGAAGGCAATCCACCCTGCCCCAGCCTGCAGGCTCAGGAGAGTCCCCTTTGGAAAAACGCCTCTGCAGGCAGCAATGTTAGAAAGCAGGGGCAGGAATCATTTTATTTTCAGAGTGTCCCCACAGTTTTGCAGACACTCTGAACTTCTGTGTTTGCTTAAGTCTGTTCATCTCAGACTGTTTTGATCTTCGTTTCATTTGTAACTGCAGTTGAGGTTTAAAAACTTTTAAAAAACAACCAAAAGAAGAGCAGGCAACAAAGAATTTCTAATTCTGTGCACAAGGCAGGAGTTTCAGTGGCACATACTTCCAGGTGCTTTAGTTCTCTCCCAAGAGCTGTTCCTAGTTAGCACTTCACTGAACCCTAACAAATTGTCCAGTTTTCTTTCCCACCACATTTGTCCTCTGTCAGATTAAACACAGAGTCACAACACCAATGGATTTGGCCGTAGTCTTTCACCCTGTTACCCCACGTGTTGTTAGCAAAGCCTGTCTTTCCAAGAGACCAAAGCTGCTGTCAGTGCACGGGACTTCTCTATCAATCTCTGCCTTTCAGCTGGCAATCAGAGCTCACTCAACAAATAACAAGGAATTAAGCCTCCTACCACGTCTGTGATGGGCAAAAGTGTGTCTGCAAGGTGCCAAAGGATACGTTTTAAACACAGGACAGTCAAGTCACAGAGTAAACAACTGCAGACTAAGGAATAAGAAGCTCCTAGAAACTTTCCTCTCTGCTCAGAGCAGAGGAGAACTTGAGCTTCTGAAGCTGTTAATGAGCTCAGGTTATTCATCCTGAAGGCAAGGGAGAATTGTGTGTTTATTCAATGGGAGCAGCATTAGGTCCATTATTAGCAGCTCGAAACACTGCACAATGGATCAGTTTTTTACAACCAACCATACCTTGCTTCACCAACTGAGAAAGTACTAGAGGGGGGAGCTCCTGGGGTCCCCATGTATCTGAGAATGCAGCAGGGCTTTGGTGGACACAGCCATTTGCAGGAGTACTTGTTCCTAGTTATTACCAAGGATAGGTGCAACAATCATTTTGTGGCCCTGATTTGTCCTGCTGTGCTCAAGCTCTAGGCTATTTATAAATTACTGTGGCAATTCCCTGTGGTACATTAAAATATTATGTTGAAGGTGATATTTTGATACATAAAATAGCTACAGGCCAGTGACAGAACCCTCCAAGATGATGGCATCAAGATTATTATAATCATCTAAAAATGGAAGAGTCTCTTCCCTAAATCTTTGTCCTCAAAACATCAATACATTTAAGAAGCAGTTTAGCAATACATAGCAATCTCAGTAACAAAACATTTAAAGTCTTTTCCAGGGAGAAAATTATTCATGAAACTGGATCAGAGAGAAAAAAATCCTACCCATGCAAAAAGTGAACTGACAGCCCTACAGGTACCCACAATCAAACTTCTTTTTATTTGGTTGTTGGTTGGTTGTTTTTTTTTTGGTGCTCCACACAAATTCTGCTGTCATTTTCCCACACAGGCAGTGGAAGACTGAGTGCTTTGCAGTGTTGCACACTGGCAGCTTCAGTGTGGTCACCCTAGACAGCTGAAGCTCTTCTGCCTGCACTTGATCTCTGATACTTCTCATTTATAAAGTGCGAGGGATTGCACAGCATAAGTGAGGCTAGGGTACCACGGATTCCCTCTCAGGGTGAATTCACAGCCACAGCCACGGCTCTCCCTTATGTCACTCTTCGTTTCACTGGGATCACCAGAGGCAGGTAGCAAAAGGTCAGCCTGAACAACCAAGATCCCAGGGCTACGATTTAGGGCTTTAATTCTCCTGTTACCACACGAACAGAAGGAGGAGAAAACTAAATCCTTAGCACCCTTTTTTAGTTCTTTTTCAAAGGCTGCCAGCTTTCAAGCATCACACACACACACCTAAGGGTAGTTAGGGCATGTCCCTCAGAATGGTTTCCCTAACGGCAAATCCATCAGCATGTAATTACCCAAGGCCCAGGCAAGGGCTGCAGGGCCTTATTTTCTACTCTTTTCAATATTTCCATTAAGTCTCATGAGATTCTGCACCAGCAGGGCCAGGATCTGTGCTCCCCCATCCACAGTGTCAGCATGCAGAGCTCCCTACAGAAGGACCTGCAGGAATCTTACTGCTGGGGGCTTTTCCTTTTGTATTTGCACTGTATCTAACAGGACACTATCCCAGCAGATCCTGGTCTGTGGCTGAATGCCTGAGCCCAGATGCAGGAACTACTGATATGTACAATAAAAATGAAGTAAAGCTGAATGGTTTGCAGACATTCTCCAATCTTGCAAAAAATAATTAAAATATTAATGTGGTGTGAATCATCCCACAAGAGAACTACTTGTGTGCATAGAGTTGTACTTCAATGAAATCCAAAATAGGGTTTGTGGGATCAAAGCCTACGTGTACATGGGCATGTTGCCCTCTATTGGCTGATCACCGAGTGTAAGGCAATTTCCATCCCTTGGGATACTGAAGATCTCCAGGAAGGGCAATACTAGGCATCCTCCCTTTCGGATCTTCAGCCTCAGTCCAAATCCCAAAAGACACATGGTATTTAGAAAGAAAAAGTCATCCCTCCTAATTTATATTCATCAGCAAGGATGATGTTACAGTTCTGATTTGTTAAAAACAAAAATCTCAGTGCTTCCCAGTTTTTCCTGCAAGTCCCTTCAAAGCCTTAGTGCAGATTCCTACCAAAGAGGCATTCAGGCTGGGACAAGGACTGCAGGATGGGCTTGGTTTGCTAGCCAACAGGGAGGCTTTTATAAAACCTGCTAGGAAAACATGGAAAACAGGATGTTAAGCTGGTTGAACTGGGGTGGCCTTTGTGTTGGTGAATCCCTGGCAGCAAAAACAACAAAACCCAAAAACCCTCAAAAACACCTTCTTTAAGATGCAAAGATTTTGTAAAACCAGAACTGCTAGTTTGCCTCAAGGTAAATCATATAGTTGAAAGAGAGGAGGGAAAATAAAGAAAAGTTTGTATACTCCACCAAAATCTGCCCTGAGCCCTGCTCTGGCAGCAGCATGGCTTCCATTGAACCAAGGCTGCAGCGAAGGAGCACCAAGGAAAGCCTCTACCCCCTGGCCTCCCAAGCTGGTTTTGCTGTGCCTTCCTACTGCTTCATCCAGCCTGCAGAAGTAATGAGCATCCCAGAGCAAAGACGAAGAGGAGCACTTTAAAATACAGCAGGTGCAGGTGGCTTTGCCTTCTTGATGTGTCAAACTATCACCCTGCTGCCAGCAACGGGTATCCCACTTTTTAAAGTGCAACACTAAGGCAAACCCTTGAAGCCAAAGCTTAATCCGCTTACTCACTGTGCTGGTCACATGGAGCTTTTGAGCCTACTCACAGAGTAAAACATCCTCATGGTGAGCCCTGGTAGGCAGCTCTGCCTCCTCCTAACACCACCAGTGTGTTATGGTAATGAAGTGCCTTTCATTCATGGATCTCAAAGCACTTTTTAAATGTAATGAATTACGGTTTATGAGCTTATTCTAAGCATGGCAAATTAAAATAAACAGAGATGAAAAATTCTGAACAATAACTCAACAAAGACTTATTTTTTTTCCTCCAAGGAATTAAATTATCCTTCTGTCCCTTATGCCAGGGAAAAAAAAAAAAAAAAGAAGAAAAAAGTTGCTCAGACTTTTATCTTTCCTCATCACACTGTAATCACTTCTCTTCAGCCTCATTTCTCCCCCAGCTTTTTATTCAAAGAACAGAAGCAGCCTTTGCACTGCCTTGAAATTTTATTTAAAAAAAAAAAGAGGAGGAGAAGAAATGGATGAAGGGGGAAAAAATCCCTTTTCCTGACTAATACTAATAATACAGGTCAAAATGTCAGTCTATCTACAATTAAATGGAAAACAAAAAAGGTTTTCCCTTTTTCCCATGGTACAATGGCACTGGAATATAAATTACCAATGAAGATGAAATAATACTTCAAAGCACATGAGGAAAGGCAGCACAACGTTTACAAAGTATTTTCGACCACAGGATGAAACATTGAAGACAACAGTAACCAATGAACTTCAGGGGGTGTGGGTGAATAGTCTGAAACTAGCATGCAGTAGGATTTTAAGTCCCTATAGTCTATGACCCCACGATACGCTTTGTTTAACAAGGGCAGCTGCAGTTATCAACAGATGTTTCAGCAATAAATAATTGGTATCATCTCAGAAAAGATCCATCTACCTGGGGAGAGGGCATAATGCTGCAAACACTGCTCCACTATTACAGCCACATTAATCTCCTATCTAGCCAGGTCTCTCAGGGAGTTTACTGCAGGTGTTTATCCTGGGAGAGAGCAGACAAACACTCCCAAGTTAGTCAGCTGCATGCGGATTGTAAAGGAGGTCAACCTTTGCCATAAATTTCTGTCTAAGGCCACACACACCAAAGGGAAGAAGAAAATAAATACCCAAGAAGCAGATACTCCCCACCCACCTCCCCAAGTAAATTCAGGATCCCTGCAACGTGGGGACATTGGGTTTGACATCTCCCAGCCCTAAAGTCAGCTTTTCTGAGCTTCTCATTGCTCAGTTGCCATTCAAAGTTATCATCGTCCCCAAACAAAACTTGCTGGCCTTCCTTGGGCAGGGGTCTTTTTGAGGCAGGTGAAATCTCCTGGCCATCTGGGAGTTAACAACGATTTCGCAGCTGTGATTTCAGCAGGGCCAGACCTCTCTGCCCCAAACCTCAGATTTTCAGTCTGGATTGCTCATTCCCACACAGAATGTGAATGTGTTGGCTTCAGGCATGCATCACAGTAAGCAGCCCCCACCCCCCCCCCCAAAAGAAACCTTACAAACGTCATCTTTACTTTACATCTGTCCTGCCCAAGGGATGCTTTTTAGCCTAGATATGATGTTTACTGTTGAAAAGGGGATCCTCTATTTGCTACAAGTCATGTCTGCCATGCCTCAGAGAAATTCAGAAAATCAAAAAGCAATCCACATTTCTTGTCAATTTCTAACCTTTAAGCTCAAACTCATCACCTTACAGGATGGTATCCCAAACACCAATTGAATCCTGCAAATCCTCACACTGCCAGGTATCCTTCACTCACAGGAGAAGTCACATTAAATTCTTGCCTTTGCTGCCCAGGTTTTGGCCAGCTTTGGTCCACAAAGGGATCAAGATAATCAAGTGATTTTATTGAAAAAAAGAAAAGCAGCTAATGAATTGCTCAAGTTCTACTAAAATGAGTAATCCTTATTACCTCTTCACAGCACTGAATTAAACAAGGCGTAGTAATCTTTTCAAATTCATAGGGTTTTTAAAACTTTATGGAAATACTTGACATTTTAATTTTATTGTAATACCTGTTCTTCAGGGAAGAGATAAACATTACCTTAGTGGAAACATAAACAGAACTTCCCTGTGAAACCACAGGAACAGACAAAACAAGTGCCCAAACTAATGTCGACTGAGCATGAAAGTGATCAGAAACAGCATAAATGCAGTCAAAGCCATTGCTGCATGTTTCAATGAGGCTAGTGTTCTGCAAGGCACTCAATGCATGGACAATCCCTGTATACCCCTCGGATCACTTCTAGATGAGGTAAAGCCAGTAACCTCCACTCTGCAATATTTCTGTCATTACTATCAAGGCACTTTTTATCTTGTGCAGTGGCAGCCAAATGCCTGGACACACTCAAAACTTTATCACTTGAATCCATTCTATTTTCCCTGCACTGCAAAAGCACTGCAGGTACCAGCAAGACCTCCAACCAACAGCCTTGCATGGTGTTGCACATCTATCTGCCGTGAGCTATGTAGCCAACAGACCAAAACCTAACCCAAAGGCAGAGCTCCCACTGATTTCACAGCACCATCCCAACACAGCCTTGCTCACCTCTGCTTACCAAACAGTTCCTCATCTGCTGTTTTTTGTCACCATGCAGAAAAACAAGCCTATGAACCTACAGGTGATATGACCTACCAGGGTTCTGCACACCCTCAAGCACCTCAGCACCACATTTTTATGCAACAGATATGTTGAACTTCATACCAGCAAATCAGGGAGCCTCGCACTGATCATATCTTGCAAGTTTGTTTTGTCTTCTGGGCCAAGGTCTTCTTTGTATTGCCACTTCTCTGGCACAAAGGGCCACTTCATTTCCTTTGCCTCCTCCAGAAGGGTTCTCAAGTCTTCAGGAAGCAAAGCTGAAAAGGTCAAGGAGCAGTTAAAGATACTGCAGCAGGTTCAGCTGCAACACAACACAGCACCTACCTTGCAGAAAGCATACCTCCCCTGCCTCTTGGACCTTCTCCCAGTTGCTATCAGCTCTTAGCTCTTGCCACCTGCCTCTTTGGGCAGGAAGGCGAGCTCACCTGTCTCTCTCATCCTTGGCTGCTCTGCCCTCCAGGTAAATGAGAGCCATGAGCTGTTAAAAAGGCTTTCAGCAGGAAGTCACACTGGCTGGTGGCTGGCTGGGCGTTAAGAGCTACTCCAAGAGACAGGAGGAAACCTATCCCCTTGTGTGAGGAGAGGACTCCTGGCAAAGTAAACGGGGCCAACAGCACAGAAGAAGACCTGTCTCCCTTGCTTAGGGCTTACTGTTGACAGTGGGAGTCAGCTTGAAAAGCAACATCCAAACTGGAAGGTAAACCCAGACCATATAAGCAACTAGGCAAAGATATAAAGGGATATATTGAAAAGTTAGGCCTCTGCCCTGCTTCCTCCCTCGGCTGGTCCTTACCATAAAACCACTGGCTTCAGCAGGATCTCCAACCTGACCAGACTAAGGATGCAACTGCTAGTAGGAGCACATAGCTAGAGATCTGGGCTTGGATTTGTCCCTTCCTTTCAGCTGCAGCCCAGATTTTAATTTTGTTTGGAATAGGAGTGAAGCTGTGCTGTGCTAACCACTCAGCCAGGCAGACTCTCTGGCCAATGAAAGTGGATTAAAGGATTATTAACCAGATGGGGTTAATGGTGATCATCAGCTGCAGATCTAGGCTCTTCTGACCATTAAGACTGAGCTTCCTAAAGTCTTTTCCAATGAAAGATGGGAGGTCCTGAAGGCAGTCACAGCAAGCACACCTCCCCATATAATCCCATAGGACTGATTTTTTGGGAGGGATCTAGAGAAATAGGATGCTTACACAGACAGCCTTTCTGTCTCCTTCTCTACCTTCTTCTTCTGTCTTACCCCCATGAACTCATGCTTCCTTAGATAACACTAAAACAGGAAAAATAATAGTGTTAGCAACTGTGAAAATAATCAGTGGGATAACATGGCTGTTGGTATTCTCTCTAAAGCATAAAGGTATTACTGCTCTCCTCTTGCTTCTGTTTTCCATGTTATCCTTAATTAAACCTTAATACCCCTCCTACTTGATGCACTAAAGAACAAAGAATAGGGCCTAATTTTTTAATATTGAACTTTGATTTTTTAAAAGAGGCATCCTCAGCAGTAAACTACTGTCAAGCTGGTTAGAAAAGGCAACCATGATAATATTTTCAGAATGATCTGGGAATCTAGGACCCTTCAGTCATCTTTGAGGTTAGACATTTGTGTAAGCCTAGTGGGATACTGCTTCCAGCCTTGCTGTGACATCTAGTTGTCACCACATGGATATACACACAGTTAGTGTGTAAATGGCAATAAAATGATTTTGTATCACAAGAATATTTGCTAGAATCATGCCAACCAGTTGGGGAGCTCATGTGAACAATTCTGCAGCTTTCAGCTAAAATCCAACACGCAAGACAAGAGTCTACTTTTGTAACAGATAGCTGTTCTCACTGCAGGCAATATAAATCAATTAACAAAGGCTGAACTGGCACACAAGTTAATTGTAACAATTTCCAGCCTAAAAAGAAATAAAAAAGCAATACAGACCCATCTAATATCCATTCTACCCCCTCAACTAAAGTGAGATAAGGATGTGGTCCTCCTCTTTCCTCTTCCCCCATTTATATATATTGGGCTCTCAATTTGTCCTGCTCCTGGTCTGAGAAAGCTGGGGTGAACAAGGTAGCCCTGAGAGGGGGGCAAAGAAAACCTCTCCACCCCTGTGCTGGGAGGGTCCCCTCAAAGCTGAGAGCTGCTGGCCTGCAAGGCCCTGCCTTCCCCAGGCAAAGAGCCACAGCAGTTATTAATGTTGCTGCCACCACCCGCTGCTGAGTATTTTTCTTTCAGCTGATGGGAACATGGTCCTCGGAAAAGTCCAAGCATCACTTCAGGCTCTGATCACCCATTTCCTGAAGCGGTTTACCTGAAGGACCATGTCTAATCAAGAGATTATAAGGGCACTGATTTACCTTATCTGGAACTAAACTGATTATTTCTCATAGTTTGTGGTGTTTAATAGGAGAAAAGGAGGGAGGAGGATGAGGGAAAGCAGTGCTACCTGATTAGGAGCTCAAGAGCCTATTCTAAGGAACCATAATAAAACTTAAAAGAATTTGTGATGAGGAAACAAAGTACCCTTTGTTGAAAAAAAGAAAAGAGAAAAATCTTCCAGTATCCATAACAGAAACCTATATGCCACCCTCCACTGCAAACAGACTTAGGTACTTCAGAAAAAGGCAGCTGACCTCCCAGCAAGAACAAGGATGGTTGGAAAAACATATTCTCAACGGCTCTGTGCTCCGAGACAAACAAAGGATTTTAAAGATCAAATTAACGTTACAGCCAAGGCACTCATGCAAAGAAAAACTAAACATTATTAACACTAAACTGGAAAACGGACAGTACTGCAGATGTGTCACGCAAAGGAAAACCTGCACACAAATAGATATCTTGTGGGTTTTTTGATAATGCCTTTGTTTTTTTCCCCCCAGAAATTTCACCTTCATCCTTTACTATATTTTTCTGTACTTGCTGAAGTTCTTTTTCTGTGTGGTAGAAACAAGTACATAACCTCCCTTTGCTGTACCAAAGAAGCGTAATTCAAACAAGCTCAGCAATTCTAACATGGCTTTTATTTTATGACTAAAAAAGATGTGGCAATGAATTTATGTACACCTCTGAATGTATAAAATTAGAGAAAAATGAATTGAGTGTATTATACCCTTTCATGACTGATACAAACTGGATTTCCACTGGAATTAAGAAATAATGTTTGGTTTTTTACACATCACTCTCAAAGCACCACAACAATACCAAAATAAATGCTAGTTTCCAGCAAGTAATGCCAGCATTAAAACAAATTAAGAACCCTTTTATTACAGCTCTTGCTAAATACTGCTTCCTTTCCTGGTTATTTATTCCAGCCATCGGCTGACATAGATTTTTCTTTTCAAGAGGGATATTGAAAGTTTCTTTTTCTTTGGACACCACTTATAGAGGTCACACACATTTTACAAGATAAAGATTCAGGTAGTGAGCTCTTTAATATATTAGGAGAAGCTGACAAACAGAAAAGCCCTCCCCCAGTTCCTATGAAAGGAGAGGAAATATGTGCCCTTATTCAGAAGTTGCATCCTTTTTTTCTTTTTTTTTTTTTAATAACTGAAATTTATGTGCATCAACAAACTTTTGGGCATTGTTCTCCCCAAACTAAACTGTTCCTTACAGCCTCATGTTTACTGAAGCCTAAAATTAGAACTGACAGCAATTCACTGCAACAAAGTGGACTTCTTTCCCTGTCTGCCTGTAGCCTGCATCCCATTCATGGCCTTGAAATCCAGGCATCTCTTGACACTCATCTGCCAGGAGAATAAAAATAGGGCAGGACTGAAGACCAGCGGCTGCTGCCGTGGTCCTGCTGCTTCTCCTGGGGAGCTCACCTTGGCTCTGCCGGTATTCTCCCTCGTCTTCTTCGCCTGTGTCAGCCTTTGCCGACAGGAGCACATCCAGAGCTTGCTTGCACTCATGCAGCAGCACGGCCACAGCATTTTGATTATTCATGAAGGCTGATCCCACTTGGCTGTGAATTGGGTGTCCCCGGGTGCACAGTGATCAATTACTTAAGAGAAGACACAGATTCTAAATGAAAAGGATCCCTTCAAGGCTGAGGTACCTGGTGAACAAAGGAGGGGGAAAATGATTAACTAAAGTATCATCAATTATCTGAAAGGCTCAAGCAGGGAGAAATAATAGGAGAAATACATGAAAATACATGACAGCCACAGAGGACTTTATTAGAGGAGTGTGCGAAATTACTGCAGGGTCTTGGTGACAAACTGTGTGAGGTGAACCCCTCCGAGGAGAAAGGATAGGCTCTTCAATGGAGCCACGAATCCCCAAGCAGGGAAGTGGCTAGCCAGGCTGGGCCAAAGCCCTTTGCACCTGGAAGGCTCAGGCTGTTGCACACTGTTAGCCAGGACTAAATGCCAGAACCATGTGCACTCTAAACTCGTGGAGGATGCTGCCTGCATTTACCAGACTGAGGGGGCTGTCTCTTTTACCCTGGGACACAGGAGCATATGGTTCTCTCATTTCCTCTCATGCTAGCCGCACTCCTGACACATAACATGGCATCCTACCATGGTTTGGTTGACACAGCGGGGCAAAAACAGTCTTTGAAGGAGCGTACCTGTCCTGGCTTTGGGCTGAGGAGATCAGCTAGTAGCAGCCAGGCACAAGCTCTGGATACAGCAAAGAGCAACTTGCACATGATGTGCGCAGTACCAACGTCAAATACTTCCCAGTTACTACAGAGGGAAGTCCCTGGTAGCAGAGGTCTGCCCCTGGTAGCAGAGGTCTGCCAGCATCTGCTTGGACTGCTTCTACTCGTACATTCACCTGGCTGTCTGGCCTGCCGTAATTTTTCCACTGCAAGTCCTTCAGGTGCATAGGGCATTGTCAATGGTAAGGCAGAAAAATCCCCCACAGTTTCCATCCCAAGTATCTGGCTCAGCATCTGCTGAAACAGTTGAGCAGCTTTCAAAAATGAAGCATGGAAGAAACACTTGGGAGTTTTTTCCACCAATTCTGTGATAGTCTTACTTAGAAAACTGCTTCCACAATTTGAAGCAATGTAGTCAGAAACAGCCTCTGTGAAAATATTTCTAAAACTGGGGAAACAGTAAGACTATGAAGGAGGAAGGGGAGTGCAAAGGAATACACATACAAGCACAGACTCCTGACTAGAAACCACTCACATTTTAGCAGCTATATTTCCAGGCATTTTTTTTTCTTTCTATTGCAGCTCCTGTATCACTGGATCCTAGAGCTGGTGGCAGAGAGCCTGTGTTTTCAACAGCACCAAGTAAGAGCAAGCTGCCAGATTGAAAAGCAGAGGGCAAAAGAGATGCACTCATGCGAAAGCAGAGAGGATCAGAGAGCCTCCTGTGGAAGGGCAGGTGGAGCAGGGCAAAAGATGCGATTCATCAGCAAAGAGCCTGGAGGCAGGAGCTAGTCAGTGGGGCTGTGACTGACTCTGCAGATAAATACCACATAAAGAAGAAAATTTAAAAGTAGCCATAGAAGCAAGACTGAAGGCAGGACCACAGGCATGTAAGAGCAACTAGAGAGCAGGGTAGACAAGTTAGATGCAGAGCCATGGATGAAAACTTAGGCAAAACTAACACTATTAACATCAACCCTTCCTAGCATCTGAGGCCTGACTTTGTGATCACAGTGATGTTTTGCTGGTATCAATTCTTCCTGTGCAATTGACACTGTGGAGCACCTCGGCAGGGCTTCCTCCTATTCCAGCTGCACTCTGAAACGTGGCATGAGAAGGTCCTGGCACAGTATTCAACCAGTTGCAAAAGCAGACTATAGTCTTCATGTTCGGGAGGGTACAAACCATCCTCTACTAAGAATGAGAATCACAGCATCACAGAGTATCTCCACGAGAAAGGAACAGAGATGCCATTGGACACTGGACCTGTTTGCTGGGCCTCAGCGAATAGCTAGAAACCTTGGGTGCTGTGAAGTCAAGTTTGTCAGAGTCTGCGAGATGTAGGAACAAATAAAAAGCCCATAGAGTGAAAAACTGCTCTGAGGAACAGCACATGTTTCACTGCTGTGGTTGTGACTCTCAGCCAACCAGCTCTGTGCTCAGAAAGCTGTTAATAAATTAACCTGCCAGGAAAAACAGTCGAATAAAATATACAATATACAGGTCCGAGTTCTTACAACGAGAGCAGGTTAAAGTCTGCACTCAGGTTCAGTTCCTATCCTTCCAACAAAACACTGTTTTCCCTCCCCTTCATAGCTCTGCCCAAGCTGGTATTTCTACCTTCCTTTTCTCCAATCACTTTGGTATTATAAATGCCTTCCTGGTAGAGGATTTAGAGGTGTTTTCAGAAACCAGGTATCAACACAGTCCAAGAATACAACTCTTAAGCATGGCAAAGTTAAAAGAAAGTCACAAATGCATAATTTATAGCTGAAGGTCTCTCCTGGCACTTCTGTCCCCATCCAGAACACTAAGAAACAATGCAGAAGGAAAACACAGAAAGGGTTCTTCCATCTTTTCAAGAGCAAGCAGATCCACCCCATATGGGGCACTGCCCCATACGGTTTCAGCCAGGTGAGCATAGCTGGGTGCTATTAATGGGGTGCTGGGATTGCCCTCCACATGGCAAAGGGATGGACCAGGCACACAGCCCATTTAGGGACTCCTGTTAGGAGCAAAACGAGACAGGGCCAGAGACAGGGCTGAAGACGCAGCTGCACCATGGTCCAAAATCCTGCCGGGAGATAGGCTGAAATATCTGTCACTGACAAAGGTCATTCTACTAAAGGCCATTGCACTGATGAGACTTGCTCACAGCACAGGGTCCTAGTCCACACCCTCATTCACAAAGCTCTCCTCTCCCTAAACACCTCCAGGTCACCAAGGGCAAACATCTGAACCTGATGACAACACCCAGAAAGCAGACTTTTGGGAAAAGCAGAGTCCTCTCCTCCCACTCTGCCAAGTCTAGAAGAGCTGCTGGGTATCCATCAAGTAAAAACAAAGCGTCTCCCTCTACTATAGCACAGTAACGCACCTATGCTGGCCTTACTTGCTCTGTTAACTGCACTGACATCTGCTAATTGATTTCTCTGATTATCCAGCCCTGTGGGAAGGAGTGTGTGTCTATCCCAGGAGTACCTCCCAGGTTGGGATGAAGCATCCCTGCCATCTGTCCTCTACTCCATCCCTTTGTGTAATTGATTTCTCAAAAATCTTGTTTTCTGGCGTGTCCTCTCTAGTAACTGCTGAGTACATACACGCATATCTCAGATTTGCTGTTAACACTAATCCAGCTGAGCAGAGGAGACTTCTTCAAGGAGGTTGGATGAGATGACCTTTTAAGGTCCCTTCTAACCCAAAATATTCTATGATTCCATGATTCTATAATAAAAGCCTGCAGAAGCATGTTGGAGAAAGCCTGCATTCAGCTGTCACTTCACAGCCCTGGTAAATACATGTCCATAACCACAATTTTCTGTGAGGATGCACTAAAGCAAACAAGTGCTGCAATACTTGTCTTTATAAAAAATAATATGGCATTAAGAGTGTCCAAGGAAGCTTAACAGATGTGCTCCAGCTTATCTGTGTTGCAGTCCAGAGCCCAAAATTAGTCTTTTTAAACATAGCTCGTGGAAAGGCTGGGTCTTTACTGTAAGCAGGCGGGCCCTGTGGCTTTGTAAGCCACACAGGCTGCCAGTCTCACAAAGAACTGATGTGGCTTAGCAGGGAAGCTTAAATTAGTGCCGAAGTACAGCACTTGGCTTCCTAGGATTGTAAAGATTTACCTCACCGGGACACTGCCAGATCTATAACAGTGACAGATGAATGTCAGCACATGAGGAATTTTTCTTCAAGTACATTTTTCTGAATAAACAGCAAGGACACTTACAGTAATAAATAATGATTTACAATAGCAGTGACAACAAAATGCTGTAATAAGTGCAATAAACTGTACATTAGTACTCAGAAGGAAGACAGCCTTTTGAGACCCATCGCGAGGAGCAATGACTCGCATCATAAAATCAACTCAAAACGCGCCAAAGAGCTTTAAATGATAGCAGCATCCTTTACACAGATGTCACTTTGTAAGTTGTGTTTTGTGACAGCTGTAGCACTGAATGACAGCTGGGATGTGAAAATAACCAAGCACGCAGCTTATGGACCTGGGGCAAATGCAGGACCTGAGACTAAAGCTAAACAGCAGAACCAGGAAAACTTCTGGAGGCCTTTAGAAGCCTCTCCGTGCTTACTAATTAGCTCTCTTAAAGCACTGCTAAATCCTGACAAACTACTTTAAGGGGACTACAGTTTTGAAGTGATAAAAATTGCAGCTTGATATACTGCAAAACTGTCCAGACAAAAATGCTTTTTAAGGATGCATTAAGAAATGCTAGAACTACCACTTTTAAAACACATCATAAAAATAATTTTGCATCAGACTGAGGGCATAAGCATTTTTACTCCAGCTCCTTTACTGAAGCTTTGGGCACAGAGTGGTTTTAAATGGTTAATGTAATTGTTAGGTACTTTAAACTGAAATGATGACAAAAATATCTGGTTGGAGCCTGGATTAAATAATTTTTTTGTATCAAATACGATTTTTAAAAATTACAAAGGTCTCAGGTGATGAGAATGTGTGTTTCTGTGGTTGCCCTGTAATTGAAACTGGGCTTCAGAACAAGAGAGAAGGAAGAACTGGGTGGGCTACAGTGACATGATCTCTTTAATAAGAAATAGGGTATACTGTGACATTTCAGAGCCCTTGGGCTAGAAGACCAAAAGATCTGTCAAGAGAAAGGAATTTTAAGTTCTACTGTGGATAGAAGGAAGCCTGAGAGTCAATACAGCTAGTTTAGGACCACAGTTAGCTTTGGAGACTTTAAGAAGATATAATTACCACATTCAAACTTAAATTATGACAAGCATAACAAGCATTGGTTTCTCAGACAACATCATTTGGGAAATTTTCCACAGCATTATGGCCCTGAAATACAAATTAGAGATTGCCAGACCTTTTCTCTCTGAAAATATATTATCCTAATTTTCTTCTTATTCAGGCTACCCTCCAGTTCCAGGGCGACTAATGAAGAGGAGGCAAAGACCTGATGAGTTCCATGTGGAGACTACATTTATGGATTAATCCCAACAGGGAGCAAATAAACCTTATTCCCAGTGCTCTCAGTTGGGACTCAACACAATCAATCGAGGAATGGATAGTTATTTATGACTGAGGCTATTTTGACTTTCAAATAAACATTTTAATTATTTTAAGTGCTACACTGGAACTTAGAATCTTAGCCCTGTTTTCATTCTGATGCCTTGCTCTCCTCCCTCCTAATCCCAAATCACTCTGGTCATTATGATACCGTGCAAATGATACTGATTTTCATGCCTATAACATTTGAAAATGTTTGCTGAGGTAAAATCCACCAGCCAGACAAACTAGGGGAAAGGAAGAAGGAAAAGGGAGGAGGATCCCTCCAAGCAGAGCCAGTATAGGTGAAAGGAACACCCTCAAACTACACTGAGCCTAAAGAAGCAGTGGTGCCCAACTTTGAAACCTTCTTGTAATCTTGTTGGTACACCCTCTTTGTGTGCTGCTTTCCTCTGTCTGCTCTTACAAGCAATTTTAATAACCAAAGTACTTCAGAGTGTTTCTTTTTTAACACCTATTTTTTAATTCAAGCAGCTGCGCAGCTTGCACTTCTAGCTCTTCCCTCCAGTCTACCTCAATAAGCTTTCCTGTACACTTTAGCCATGCCAACACTATGTGTCAGGACAGCATTTCTCGTGTGTGCTGGGCTAGAAATCCTTGCCTCTAACTCTATGAAATCCACTTTCTTTCTTCTAATCAAGTAATTCACTGTCTGACATGAAGACTGCATACAGTAGCTTGTGGTGCACTGTGGCCTATCTACGTGTAGTTTCACTAAGATCAGTGAAGCTACACTAATTTTGGAGGGAACTTTTTAAGTTGGTTTAGTCTCTTGCTAAACAAGGACAGGGATGAAATCACGGCACAGAGGCAGCATAGCTGCATTCCCTTCCTCCTCATGCAGCTGTTCAAGTTACAGTTGCATCTAATCTCCATATGATGATATTTTTGTCTTCTCTTGCTTTCTGTAGAGAGACTGAAAAAAATGGAAAAGATTGTCCCTAGCAGAGCATTTGAACATTGAGGCTGCTTTTTTTCTTCAGCAGGTTGCAGGGAGTGTGCACATTGTACAGCACCTTCAGCTGCTTTCCCTTCTGTGGATTTGAGCTCAAGCTTTCTGAAGTCCTTCCCAAAATAATGTCAAAAATAATAAGCTCAACTTTTTATTCAGATTCGGCAGCTCAAGGTAAAAAAAAACAAACACAAAAAAAGAAAACTTGCTCGCAATAATTTAGCAAAGATTTAAGCCGTTGAGTTACTATCATCTTCTACAGAAAGCAAATTCAGTTCTCTGACTATGTCAATGCACACATGCTTGTATTTTCCTAGAGCATTTACCTTTCTTTTCTGTACGCAGAGGCTTTGGCATATGAAAGAGAAAAGATGGTTTATAAAAGAAAATCAATTTGCTAGGGGCTTTATTTATTTATTTATTTTGTTTACTTCTCTGGCTTAAAGATTTGATGTTTTCTTTTTGTAAAGCTGGATATACCAACTGGCATTGGCTGTATTAAAATAAGGAAGAACCTCAATCAAAAAGCCTCTCCTAAGGCAAGCTTTCTTGTTAATATGCACCAACATGAAAGGCTTTCTTTTCATCCTATACAACTACAGTGTGTGTAAATTGCAGGGGGCTCATTGGCATAAATCTTGGCTGTGACCTCTGAGGTAAACTGGATTTACATTACTTTCTGACAAGAATTAAATGAAGGCCTTGTGGATATATGAACAGCCTTCTAGACTGCAACAGATGGGCATGAATGTGCTCCCTAGGCAAACTATCAGTGACATCTGTGTCCTCCAAATTCTGGTGGTCTCAGCCAATTAGCAGGCAAAAGGGAAAAAAAAAAAAGCCAGCCTCTGCACGGCTACTCCAGCCAGAGCTGAAGCAGAAGTGCTTCTGTTTAGAAATGGGATCAAGAACAGCCTCCAGCAGCAAGGAGGTGGTTAGCCAGCTGGGTATAATACGGAGGTAACATTACAGAGAAAGCTGAAGTAATTAGGTAGAACAGATATTAATATTAATACAGAACAAATCCCAGCCTCAGCTAAGCTTGCGTAAGGCTAGTGTAATGGGCTACCACAATAGATTTACACTGCTAAAGCAAAGAACAGAGCTTTGTCAGTCCTAAAAAGCAGAGGAGGGGTCAAAGTGAAGCCCGGAGCCTGACACAGAAAAGGCAGGCAGTACAAAAGCCCAGCTCATGATCCATATTCAAATCTCTACCACATCTCACTCTCCCTGCAACAATACAAACCACACACCCAAAGGAAAAACTCTGCCTGTGCAGACCTGTGCTTAGATATCATAGACTATCTCGAGCAGGAAGGAACCCACAAGGATCATCAAGTCCAACTCTCAGGTGGATGGAGTTGGGTAACCAACCTACCCAACAGTCACTGCACCTGCCTGCTCCAAAGCTGAGCTTAGCGCTTTGTGGAAAAGCATTAAAGCTGCAAACAGATCAGGAAAAGAGCTTTCCTGGCTTTGTTTGTTAGAATGAGGTTTGGGATTTCTTAGCACAGCACAGACACAAAAGAGAGTTTCAGTAAAGCTGATATAAACCATTCCTTAAAAAATATATCCTGCCTCCCTGTTTTGAACCAAGCTCTACACCCATCCCACCTCATCCCTCTGGCTAAAAGCAGATCTGCACATAGCTGGTGCTGGGTGCTGAACAAAAGCACCTGTTGTTTTGCTCTGGTCATGACTTTTCAGAGAGGCTATTTGGGTGCTTTCTCCCCACCATTGCTATCTCATGTACTACTAGGGGATGCAAAAAAGGGCATAATTGAGGGGCAGATCAATAAATTTAAAGTTCTTTAAAAAAAAAAAGACATAATGAATTTGGTACAGCACATATTTTTAGATCAAAGATGCCTTTGAAGTGACAAACCCTTAATCCATAAACTACTGAAGCACTTCCTTTCGCTCCCAAACTACTTGTTGTCAAATAAAATGGAAGTTAAGGAAATTATCTTTATCTGAAAATGGCCAAAAGAAGCCATCACCTAATGATAGCCTTGTCAAAATGACAATTGGGGAAATTGTTAGGAAGGGGAGGCCTGACGACTGGAGGAATAAGGAATAAGCTCACTGTTTGCTCTAATCTGGTCAGGCAGGCCCCACACAATTCCAGTCAGCTTGCTGTGTGAAACAGCTAAGTCTTTGTCAATGCAAGCAGGGGCTGGAAAGACTTTTCTTTCATGAATATGTAACACCACCCTCCGCGTCTATAGAAGAAACCCCTTCCAAATGGCAAAATAATAATAATAATAATAATAATAAAACAACTCACAAGCCTATCCACCACCATAAAAAATAAAACCCAGAACAACAAAATCCTAAGATACGGAGCTGTGCAGAAAAAAACTTACGTATTAATGAAAGTGCACATATTGGAAAAGGAACCAGAGGGATCTTCATCCCACAGGCTTTCTTTGGACTTTTATTTCCCAGCTGACTGGGATGAGGCACTTCAAGCCATCATTTTTAAGTATACAAAATGAAAATTGACCATTTGGCTATATAATATAGAAAGTATGATAAGGCACATGGAGGAGAGGGAGGTGATCAGAGACAGTCAGCATGGCTTCACTAAGGGTAGATCCTGTCTGACAAACCTAGTGGCTTTCTACAATAGCGCAACTACCTCATTGGACAAGGGACAACCTGTGGATGTGATCCATCTGGACTTCTGCAAGGCCTTTGACATGGTCCCCACAACATTCTATTGGCCAAGTTAGAGAACTATGGATTTGATTGGTGGACTGTTCAGTGGATAAGGAACTGGCTGGCTGGTTGCACTCAGAGGGTAGTGGTCAATGGCTCGATGTCCAGCTGGAG
>VWZO01011706.1:803534-846590 GCA_013396975.1 Bucco capensis | reverse complement strand
AATCGTTTTAAATTGGAGAAGAGTAGATTTAAACTGGGTATTAGAAAGAAGTTCCTCACCACGAGAGTGGTGGAACACTGGAACAGGTTGCCCAGGGAGGTGGTTGGGGCCTCATCCCTGGAGACATTCAAGGTGAGGCTTGACAGGGCTCTGAGCAACCTGATCTAGTTGGGGATGTCCCTGCCCACTGCAGGGGGTTGGACTAGATGACCTCCAGAGGTCCCTTCCAACCCAAAACATTCTATGATTCTATGGTAATGTTGATCACTGTATTTTTTATCTAGCATTTGCTTGAATGTGCTGCATGGGCTTCACACCCAAGGCCACAAATACACACTGCTGAGCTGGTATGATGGAGCCTCACATGAATGCCTGCTCACTTGTGCAAGAAGGAAAGCACCCATAGCAGATCTAAATCCTTCCATGGGCAAAGGTTTCAAGTCCAGGCACTGAGTCAGCTTTGTATCCGCGTAACAAATTTCCTGTGGAGCTTACAAATACACGACACTAAAAATAAAGGCGATTCTAGGTTTAATAAAATACAGAGCATTAATAAAGTGTGAATGGGTTCCTTTAAGCACAACAAAACAAATGAGGTTTTCAGAAGTGGCCAGTGATTTCCTAGCACTCCCATTAAAACAATTTCATGAGAGATGTTCATGACCTTCTGCAAATAAAATCTTTCAGAATATCTCAAGTCAGACAGTTTGAATTCAGGTCTCTTAGAAGCTTAGGAGGCTTTTTCCACATATATACAATATTAAAGCTTGAAGCATTCAAAAGACTTGCATAAAACTGACATAGGAGAGACAAATCAAACCTACTGAAATGTCATTTGAAGCTGATGTAGACAGAAAGTGCCTTCAACAGATGAAATGGCTCAGAAACACATCAGAAATGTGGTGTCTCTGAAGGACTGATGCTGAAACTCTTGTAAGCCCAAACACAGAAGCAACAGAAGGGCAGAAGGGGAAGAGAATGCAGGATTGAACCAAGCCTATGCCTGTTATAGAAAACCCAAATAAAGATGTTTTGAGATGTGGTGGATTTTGTCTCTAATGGAGAGCTATGACATCATTAAAGCACTTAACAGTGTTTGAAAAGTTCCTTTCAAGTGTTTTCTGTTATCTTTTTAATTTCGATTCTGAAACTGCAAACTAGATCTTAATTTACTATGGAGAGCTTGTGGTGGTATTAAAAACTTCAGTTTCTCTCCAAGTAATAAACAGAATATTAAAGTCTGACTTATAGAAGAGGTACCAAGACACAATGCTCATTTTTGAGGTTTGCAATATTATGCAATGTTTGCTGTAGACATTTCCATTTCATTAGCATATTCTACTTTACATGAAATCCAGCAATGAATGCTGTCCCTGATCTAAGGCTAATCCTCTTTAAAGAGCTACAGGCTATATTACATGTGGCCACAGCCACGGTTATGCCACGGCTGAATCACTTTGAAGCCTATTGAACAGTGTTCCCTTGTGAGACTCTACACAGAGCTATAAACCAATGCTCCCTGCGCTGTGAAATCCTACTGTTTTCATCACCAAGAGTTTCTGTAAGGGATAGACCCTCCCTAGTCCCAAAGCAAGGGACAGCACAAGAAGGAGAAGATACACGGCTGCCTTCACCACCTCTCAATGCCAATTTACAACTGGAGCCTACAATAACACAAATGCCTTGTTTCTAAATATTATCAGAGAGCAACTGCTCCAAGGGGGGGGTGGTTACCAGAACAATAAAAGGTGAAGATGAATCAGGTACCTGCTTCCTTGGACAAATCCTCTCTCTCACATTGTCCAGCATGTTGTCTGAAAAACAGGGGGTTACAATGGCTCAATCTGAAAGAGTGACAGCCCATATAACCCAGAGTGAGATAGAAGATGTCAAAGTGACAATATTTACTGAAATATGGTTCCCTCATGTCTTCTCTTTCTGGTTCTGTTCTATCCTAGATCCCTTTCTGTGAAAAGACATTTCTTTCAGCAAGGTTCACATTCATTTCAGAAAGGTTCACATTTATTTCAGGTCTATTTTTCTGGTCACTTAGTTTTAGGATGTCAGCTAGAAAGCAAGAGCAATACCAAACTGACTTACTAGAAACTACATTTAAAGTCTACATCCAAGTGTTGTATTGTGCCAGTAAGTTCCACAACATAAAGACATCGCAGGTAGTTTGGGACATGATCATGTGTATCTTTAAAGAAAAAAAAAAAAGAAAGGGTCATGTACATCCGAGGCAGTCTGCATCTCTCACAGCTGGGTGCCCTTAAATGCAATAAACTGAGATAATGGAATAGAGTTTTATCACCACACAGCACAGAATGTGGAATCTTTAACACCTTAACATCTATACAAATTCAAAGGGGAAAAAAAAAATATATATATTTGCTGGTCCTGTTACCTATCAACAAAAGACAGTTTATTTTAGTGCTTATCTTCAACTCTCAAAAATAACTTTCTTTGTTCAAGTACTGCTTTTGAGAAGGGCTGGAAAGGTTGGTTTTGTTCAGTCTGTATTATACACATGTAATTATCTCCATCTAAATGGTGTCAAACCAGACAGAGTGAGCAGATTCAGTCTCTGTGGTAAAATCTTTGTCCCAGTGAAATCAACCTCCTTGCTATCAAAATAGTATCTCATCCAAAATGTTGATAAGCTGACACATTTAGAACTGCTACTATATACCTTGGAGACAAGACCACATCGTCCCTCATGTGGTGAATGTAAAGGAGTACAGCAGTCATGTTTTGGAGCCTATTTAAAAGTGTGCTGAAATCATGAAGCTTATGCTTTCAGTTAAACCATTTTGCTGGAGTCTACATCAATTGTCACAGTTTTTACACTCCAATGGATTTGCTTCAGAGCAAGAGGAAACAAATACGTTTTATCACTGTTAGAACTTTATCAGTTCCCAATACAGTATTTCAAACACCTGCCACTAGCCAAACTATTTATTGTGATACCTCTGATTACTGCTAGTATCTGGCCACCTCGAAGAAGTGCAGCTTCCTCAGCTGAGTCCTCCAGAAGAAGAAATAGCAAAGAGCAGAGAACTTCAAACTGAAATACAATGGTTTGACCTAGAGAGAACATACTTGCTGTAATTTTTGTAGGAAACCTGGACTGTTGTTCCAGCTCTTGCAAAGATCACCGTTGATCTTTTAATGGTCAAAGTTGATCAGTGAGATTATAAAGGTTGATAAACTCTCACTTGATGGCTGTAATACACCAGTTCAAGCCTTTTCTTGCTCAGAACTTGGAATGTGATGTGAAAGATGGAGCTTCCACTTCCTAGCATGCCTTCTATTGCAAAGAACCCAAATCAAGGGGTCATGCTGCATGCTGGGCTACCCACAGCAACACAGACTTCTCTTAAGCCAGCCTTGATAAGGTCCAGTCTCACAGAGCTTGTGAGTCTTACAAGGTCAAAACCTGAGATATGACAAATATATCATAGATCATATGTACTAAATTCACAGGATTATCTAGGGGGTGAAATCACGCATGAATTGCATACTTCTTGGAAGCAATTACAGAAGGAAGAGTTTCTCTTTCTGGTTTGAGAGAAGTTCCACAAAATAACAAATGTAGGGAGATGCATATGCCAGCTAGAACCGTAGTGACATAAAACTAGGGAAGAAAAACTTCAACTGGTAAATCACTTCCAAATACAAAGACAAGTGATGACACCAAATAACTGAAAACTGAACTGACAATTATTGGTAAACAAAGAGAACTCCGTTAGGACTCATCAGCAAAAACCCCACAGCTTTCTAATTATTCTCAGAAGGCATAGTGGAATCCTGCAAGCAGAGCTGCGATTAGCAGCTGTGCAGAGACTACTCAACCTCAATATGTTTCTAGATTGCACAAATTATTTTTTCATTTTCAGCTCTACTGAAATTCATTAGGACACTCCTCCCTGAGAAATGTGATGCTCCAACACATTTAAGACTCTAGACTTTGTTCCAACTCAAAACAAAAAGACAACAAGGAAGAACTGACAATGTTGCTTCTGTATGAGGACTTAAAGATGATTTCATTTTGAGTAAGAAGCAAGCAACTGTTCTACGGCATTGAACACCCCTTACTCTTCTTTTTCTACTTCTTGTCCTATGAAAGTTGGAATAACAGCAGCTTCTTTCCCACTAAGCTGCATGAACCTTCCCCCAAAGACACAATTGTCAATAAGAAGATGCTCCAAGTCACAAGGAACGCTTTCACCTTTTTCCACGTGCTAGGAAGAAAGTGGAAATAAGGCCAGTAGGATGGATGAAAGGGAGATAGATGAAAGAATCCAGACAGAGAAAGAACCCAGAGAAAAAACAAACAAAGGGTGGAGAGAGCAACAGAGGGGGTAGGAAAAACAATGAGGAGGATGGCAAGAGGAAAGAACAACAGACAGCAAAAGAGGCAGGAAGATAGAAGAGGAACTGAAATAGCAGACTGTCAAGAAAGAAGTGAAGAGGAGGAGCCAGAGAGGTTCAGAAGAAGCACCAAGGACAAACTGTGATGTAGAAAGAAAATGGGAACTTGGAGGGTGGCATAAACAAAGGCCCGTCTTGTAAGAAACAGTTCTCTTCAGTACTCAAAGTGAGTTTTCTCATCAGTTTATTCAGGTCAGATCAGATGGGAAATGGAAGAGTTCCTTTTCCTGAGTAAACAAGGACCAAAGAAGTAAATAAATACAGAAGGAACTGTGGTCTCTCTTCTCTTAGAAGATCTACTCTCTGCTTCACAGAGTAGAGCTGTTCTTGGCACTGGGGTCTAAAAGTTCAGTGAACACACCTCCTGCCATGCATCTCTCCTCCCTCTCACACTGAGATTCAGCTGAAAATACAGTTGGATCTTTGAAATACATGTGCTTTTGAGAAAGGCCTATTTCTTTTCTGTGTGAACATGAGGCACTTGGTTGTAATAACTCTTTGAAGAACCTAGCCATAGGTCACCGCGTACTGTTGCGCCTTTCCAACCAAACTCTTAGAAGTTACCACTGCCATTAACACTATTAACTTACAAGTACAACAACAGCTCTTGCAATATCAAAACGAAGTTTCTAACTTAAAACAAACAAACAAAACACCAAACAAATGGTTGCTCCCTATGTCTGGTCACACATTGCCACCTACTGGCTTCACCCCTGCACCAAACCCCAATGCCTTCAAATCCACTGCAAGTATTTCTAAGGCAAAGTTTGACAGGAGAGGTCTCACCACATCACAGCATCTGCTTCAGTATTTACCTGATGACATCATTGACAAGCTGTACTAATAATCAGGAAAGACAGTAACTGAACAAAGGACCACCAGAAAAACACAGAAATCATACTTACACAACATTTACAAGCACAGTCACCTTTTACAGCTGCATCTGTCCTGCACAATATTGACAGTTTGGACAACCACACATAAAACCTGGTCTTAGGAGGGAAGGATAGAACCATGGTGAAATATGAGTACAATTGACATCAGGCCAGACTTGCTGTTGATCCAACAGGATAAAGATAGCTTTGTCTTGTTAATTTAAAAAACAGAGAGAAATAGAAAGTTTCAGACTTGTCTAACCTACTACAGGTCTCATCTCTTCCTTCAAATGTCCACAGAACGGCTTTTATGCAACAAGAAAGACAGAACTATGAAGAACATGATTCCTGAGTATCTGAGAAACGTTATGACAGCGTTTCCAACTCATTACCAGCCAGGTAAACCATTAACAGCCATGCCAAACGCACTCAAAAAATCCCAGTAATGTTCTGGTAAAGTTTCTTCTCAGGAAGGAAAGCTTCACACTGAGTAATTCAGAAAGAATTTGCTGGAACACAGAGAGCCAAAACCAGTCCTTTAACTAACTAACCCACAATACACTTTCTATAACTCTTCTGACCTACCATGAACCAGAAAGAGAAGGAAACGTATTTGCTCTTGCAGACCCTCAAATTTTCAAAGCTGATCATGACTGAAAACACTGTAAGAATTCCTAGTATTTTTTCATTTTCTAGATTTGCCTATTTAGACTCTGCAGTTACCCAAAACCTTAAGAATCAGTTGTTTAGAAAAACAACACACCATTCCAGCAAAGCCAAAACCATCTCAGTCTTTCAACTTACTCATTACAAACATTTAATTAGCCCAAATCTCTAACATTGATAATGTGCCACAGATAATTACACTGAGAAGCCACACTGGGTGTATGTAACAGGAAACATGCATTTAAAGTAATGAATATGACTTTTCCTAGGCCTCCCTCCTTCCTAGGGATTAGCAAGGAAATGAATACAGGTGTGTGAAAGCCAGCCAGCCAAAAGGTAATGTGAAAGGACAGCGTGAGTCTGCTCCGCCTTTATTTTCATATCCCACACTGTCTTCATAATCCAGGGGAATGCCATGTGCCACCAACTTTGCAGTTCAATGTCCATTATCTTGATTATCCATTCGATAACTTCAAGGACAACAGAGCAGAGTAATGCTCTGAAAAGGGAAAGTACATCTGGGGAAAATCACAACCACAGAGGAGGAAGGGGTTGTTAGAAGACAATACACACCAGGAAAGCAGCAAGAGCTATGAGGCTAACTGACATCAGCTCCCCTGGCCCAAGTCCCAGCAGCTAGCTCACCACACGGTGCAGTTCAGCCCTACAAAACTTCCCATGTTTATTTGCAGTTTCACTTTTAAATGAACTCTAGTAACCACCTAACTATTTTAGCAGGAAAATCACCCAAAAACCCCACAAGCACAGACTGCCCATTTTTTTTTCCTCATACAGAGCAAACCTGGAGTTGTTTTCCTGAAGCTTGCAGCCTTTCAGTTAGATAAGGAAGAGATAAATAGTAAAACAAGTCCCTGTCCTTTTCTGTATAAAATCACTCAGAGTTGTATTTAAATCATAAACTAATAAGGAATATGTCGTTAATATGAGGCTACATAATCCTAGGAAAAAAGGGAAGGGTACTTACATACCTCAATAGGTACAAGTATTGAAACAATCCTATTAGAAGAGCTCTCTCAAGGTTCAGAAGCGGGCTATTTCCGGAACCAAAGGGCTGACAGGAATTACAACCATCAACGGATGCAATACCTAGCAGGGTTGCACAACACTGGCTTTTCCAGAAGCCCTTTTGAGTGAGATCACATGCCCAGCCCTGCTTGCTACAGAGAACACATTCTGCTAATTAAGACACTTGGAAGAATCTGTTTGCCTTCTCTGCTTTTCAATGTGAGTTTTGCAAAACAAAGTCTAACCCCTTTTTTTTTTTATGTAAGGGGAGAAGGACATGCACAGCAGATGTATTAGCCTGTGTACAGAAAAAGCTATTCTACAAGAACGACAAAGGAACTTAGCAATCCATAAGTATTTTACCTGTTTGGTGAATAAATAAAAGGAACCGGCAAATGAAAAAATAGTTAATATGAACCAACACAGTATTCCACCACCTGCACCAAAGCAATCAAACCTATAATAGTTATCGAGGCACAACACCTTGAGGGTCACAACACAGGGAAGGGAAGACACTGCATATCTAGAATTCAGACCAAAACAAGTTTCTTCTGCACTCTGCCTCTTGTTCTGGGCTTGCAAGCAATCCTGCTTAATAAGAAAAATGAAGCAGCTGAATAAGAATTGCTCATTTTTTCCTACCAGATGGCAGGGCTGCCTCAGGGTTTCTAGTAAAATAGAAAGTTTTCAGCTCAAATCACCAGCCAAGGAAAGATTAGGGTTTTCCCAAAGACAGTGCAAAGAAGCCAAACCACTGTCGCTAAAAGCAAATAACCAGGTATTTTAAAATATTCGACTTAAGAACACCATCAGCCAACTCTTATGCTTGTAATGGGCTGCTTACTAAAGGGTTTTACTCTTCCAAGTGTTAATTTGGGGGTGAAAATGTAATTATTTTGCCTGAAACCTGAGTCTGCAAACTCTGGATCATACCCTTGACATTGGTGTGACTGCTGGTTTGATTAAGTTACGGAAGTGAGGTTTTTAGATGAATATATAAATCCCAGACAGAGCTGAGGCAATGTTTTATATTTTTTTCAGTTTTGCTCACGACAGTAAAAGACAAGCTCATTATGCTTCTTGGAAAACCAATACCACTCCCCGGGCTTCCAGGCACCTCAGCTCTTCCCGCCCTTTCCGCAGCCCTTTGCCCCTGCCTTCCCCCACAGCCAGCCCCCAGAGGGAGGGCCCAGCCGCCTCTCGAGCGGCCCTCAGCGCTTGCACCGCGGGCAGTTCCCCGCTTCCCCGCCCTCTGACGCGAGGGTACCGGGCAGTGAGGAGCCGGTCAAGCCAGTAGAGCTGTTGGCATCCGGAGCCCGCCCCGCGCAGACCCTTCGTCAGGCACCTGAGGCAGGACGTTCCGCAGGACGGACGCCGGTCGGGGGCGCTCCCGCCTTCCCGCCCACAGGTGAGGGGGAGACCAGTCCGGGTCCTCGAGTACGGGCACAAGGGGAGACCGGGATTCCCTCAGTGAGTTCCGACGGAGATGGATGTTTCGGCAGTTTACGAGAGCTCTTGCCCTCGCCGTAGCGCGATTGAGCAGCTGGCTGGGGCTAAGGCGGCACAGAGCCCTGCTTGGGGAGTCTTGTGTGATCACGTGGGAATGAGCGAGAGTTTGGGCATGTTCTCTAGCAAAGATTATATTTTTAGCAAAAACTGAGATTGTGTTCCCAAGTTAGGAGCTGCCAGAAGTATATATGCCCAGGGACTGTTGGCTTTCTGGGTGCAATATACCTGCACCAGCCACAGGATACACCTGCCCAGGGATGAGCAGTTTGTGGTTGTAGTCTCTTGCAGAGGGCAAAAAATACACTAGTGACCACTGCATGGACATTTTGGGGAGGCAAAAAGCATTGCTGCCCTTGTGTAATATGCTTGAAAATGATATTCAGCACTGCCCCAGCTTCAAAGTTCATGGTCATTTAAAACAGAAGTTAAATAACAAAATGGATGTTATTCCTTATCGTGATACACAGGTGGAATGCTTATCTTGTGATTTACAAAGCAATAGAGCTCTCTCAGAAATAAGTTGTAGGTAGAGAGTTATAGCTCTTGTATACAGTGTTAAACACTCAAGTAGAAGCCCTGTGGGTCTCAACTTAGTTGTTCTTGATGTTGTTCTTACTGCTCTGTGTTATTGTGCTGCTATTTTCCTGTCTCTGAAAATCCACACTGAATGAGACAGTGTTGGGAAGAAGTAAAGAGGTAAGATCAGAATTTTACTCCAGTTGAGGTACAGAGAGCAGTGCAATGGGCTCCTTTACAGTTTCAGGAGAAGTCTGGATTTATCTATAGAAAGTTTCCTTTTCCAGTTAAGAGTTCTCTGAAATCTTTTTCTTGTCCAGTACATCTAGTAAATAGAAATTATTTCAGTATTTACATGCAAGTATGTTGAGTCCAACCTTAACAAACCTTTCATGTGGGACTCAGCAGCTGAGCTGGGGATGCCTGAGGTGGTACACAAGCAGATCTTCACTAGATAGCAAGGTCTGTGCAAGCTGCTGAGATCCAGGTTCAATGGCTGCTGCTGAAGGAATCAGTGGCCATTCTTCCCCTTCTCATTTTTAAAATTCATAAACATGTGAATAAAGCCAATGTTTTGCATTGATCTGATACACTGCAGATTTCTCAAAACATATTTCTTTATATTCCTGTGTTTTGCCCAGTCCTAATGCATTTCAGAAACCGGTTAAGGAAGACACTAATGAAAGCAGAACCTGCTTAAAGTTGGTTTCAAATTCAGCCCAAGTCTTGAGACAGAAAACTGTCTCTGAGGGCCAGTCTGTGAAGTAAGTGAAATGACTTGGTTTTTCCCTTTTAACCAAAACTGACCTCGTATAACACCTCACTTCCACTTACTAGCACAAAACAGCAAAGGGCAGAACTCAGAGCCACTTCCAGCTCCCCAGAGCTGAGGCATACTAGGAGGACGGATGGATACTGATGCCTCCACAACTTGACTTAATAGATGGCAGAAGAATAGCCTGCCATCAGGGCATCACCTGTCTGTATTTCTGTCAAAAGCATAGAGGATATTTCCTAATTTGTTTTAAAGTCAGCACTGAGAGCTACTTGAAATTTTCTATTGCTTTGATCATTTAAGCTTGGTAAAAGCACTGTTGTGGCCTACTTCAGTAAGCAAGCTAAAGTTGCTGCGTCAAAACAGTTACTGTTATTGTGTTAAAGGAGGAAGCAATTTTGAGGTTTCACAGAAAATGATGCACTCACACACCACCATTCACTGTGCTTGTTGTTTATGTACAGCGGTATAATTTAGCCTTAAAAACCCCACAAGTCAGGATAGTTAATTGCAGTGATGATTCACCTACTCATAAAACAGATGAAATTGGAAGCTGTTTTTCAGCGTCGTTCACTGAACAGAGCTGGTGAGAAAGCTCAGGATTAGCATGTGATGTGTTGGCGATTTGTTGCAGTCTAGAAGGAGAAACATGACAAACATCTGCAATATATGATTCCAGTTAAATGGCTGCTCACATATGTTTTTGATAACTGAGAACTCATTCTCTGGTTCCTACTTTAAGTACTTAGCATTTTATTTCTTTAGACAAAATTTCAGTGGAGGAAAATAGTGATCTTACATGTATAGAGGACCAGATCACAGTGTTTCCTGAGGTGTCTCGCAGATTTTATTTGGCTGCACTGCAGTCTCTCAGGCTTTGGAACAGAATTCAGTTCATAAGCAAACATCTCAGTGCTGCATGTGAAAGCTGTAAAACAAACAGAACAAAACCACAACAACAACAAAAAACCAACCCCAGCAAAAGTTATTTATTATTTTTAGAACCTAGTTAAGTACTTCTGCAGCAGATAGCTGAGATTTTCTGACCAGTAGTGGGAAAATACCTAGAGTTGGTGGCAGTTGCTCCTTTAGATCTCACTGATATTCCAGCTTTAGCATTCGTTTCACATAGTGTCACGAGTCACTTCTAAACACTGTATTTTATTTCATACAAGAGATGAATTCTGGGTAAAAAGAGCTTTATACACATTTGAAATACTACTGCCCATAATCAGACTGCATTTGTAAATCATTTGTCCAATACCTTCTAGTCCAAGGACTACATTGTAAAACAGAGCATGGAGGCCCAGACAGTACTACTCGATGCTCCAGTTTAAGTCCATAAAGTAACTCTTACAGTCACTTTTAAGTGATGTATTTCTTCAAAAGCTAAATCTACCTGTGAGATCCTCATGAAGAACTTAGTCATGGGTGTTTTTTAGAGTTCTGAAGTGCTACACTGCCATTGCTACAGATAAGAGATTGACCGCAGCAAAGAATTCAGCACAGAGCAGTCTGTGGTCACCAAACAAGTCTTTATGTAAGTGGTGCAAACCGATGGTTATCATGGACTGTGTAGGCTCAACTTCTTTGTGGCAGTGGTTTCATTACATTTACTGTCAGACAGTTTGCTTTAAATTACACACGGTCACTATACAATAGGATATGAAGTGGTTTTGTGCCATGCTGAAGCCAATATTTTTGGTACTGCAGTGATTTCATGCTGTGATTTTATGTCTTTCTTGGTAGTTCTGACTCATTGCATCATGACCTCTGTTGAAGCAGCCGATACTGAAGAAACAGTAACTTGTCTCCACATGACCTTTTACCATCCATGCCAGGATGCCAAGATGATGTTTCGTGGCTTGAATTTCTGTAAGCGAGAACAGGTCAGGGCAGATGAAACGGCCAAATTTGGCCGTGATTCTAATGTCTGCCGTTACAACTTAATGGATACTCGTGTTTCTCGGATACAGTTTTCACTGCAGTTTTACAGAAAACTGAACAGCTCAGAATATTGCTTTGAGATAAAGAACATGAGCAAGAAAACAAAACTGATTGTCAACCAAACAGAACTGGGTTACTTAAACAAAATCGACCTGCCATGGAAGTGCATCATTTGTTTTGGGGACTACCAGATTTTAGCAGAGATTCAAGAAGGGGAGTCCATGGATTATTTTGCAACTTACTTACGCTTGGCTGAAGTGCCAATCTTACAAGAAAGATGCTTGCCATCACTGCGGCCTATACCAGAGACTGGTATTTCTTCTTCCTTGTTTCCTTCCCAAGACAAAAGGCCCATAGAGATTGATGAAAACGAGTCTTGCTAGCAGGAGTAAAGAGCCTGGATCAGGTTTTGATCATTTGAAACCTGCACAACTTCCAAAATTTAAGGCTCTCATCTCAGTCCATTGGTCTTGATGGTTCTCAGCACTGCACATCAGTCTTCCTACTTGTTCTCAGCATGATGATACACATACCAGACTGTACTTTGTTCAACAGAAACAGGCTCCTGCCACTGTTTTCACCAGGGTGTATGTGCTCTCTGATCACCACTTGGCCACATAAACGTGTGGGAGACATAGAGGCTCACTAAAATCCATTGCAGCAGCTTCAATGCAAGAAATGTGACCATACACCTTTAAAGACCTCCCACTTGGGAGGTCTGGAGACACACTATCTTTAGTGCAGCTGATGTTTTTGAGAAGGCACGCAGGATCACTCTTGAGGAGAAAAGACAATGTAGATAGAATCATGTCTTGCATAATATACTGCTATAAGGAGTCTTTCTGCTGTGCCTTTTGCAACTGGCCTCGTCTATCTCGTATTGGCCTTTTCAGCCATCAGAGCGCTTGTAAAAAACGTGGGTCTTTGTTCACGAAGCCTAGCCATGATGACATACAGCAGTTTTAGCTCCAGCATTGGTTAGCTAAGTAGGGATATGTCTCACTGTGGTTGTTATACTTCATGCTTAGCTTTTGACATGAAATTTCAAATAGTATTTTCAAGCCTAGGTTGTAACTTCCCAGATTTTGTAGCTTAGAAACACTATCAGCACAGTCCCTTTAAGTTCATGTTTTTATTAACTTTGCA
The DNA here is from genome assembly GCA_013396975.1 of Bucco capensis. Taxonomy (NCBI): domain Eukaryota; kingdom Metazoa; phylum Chordata; class Aves; order Piciformes; family Bucconidae; genus Bucco; species Bucco capensis. The sequence goes on along the minus strand of VWZO01011706.1, from coordinate 833,696 downwards.
GCAAGATTTTTCTTTTATTTTTAAAACTAATTAACATATTTTTTGCAAGTTTACTTTTTCTTGTGAGTGTAACTAAACATGCCCTCTTAGTGATCATGGTATGTAAAAATCCAGGTAAATTTTGTAAGCAAAGCATTTGGTTGTCTAGTAAGGGTTTACTGTCTTCTGCAACTACAATCTAAGAGCATTTATGGTGAATAAAGGTATTTCCAGGACAATCCAGAGAAGACATTTACACTGGCAGTAAAAGCAGCGTTGCACCAGGATAAGAGTTGACTGAAATACTTTCAGCAAGTTTTCTACCTCTACTGCCCACCTCAAGCTCTCTTACAGTTTTACTTTCATTTAAGTATTCATCAAGTTGTTTTAGTCACCTTTTTCTTTGCTAGAGGCTCAGCTTTTAATTGGTCCGCTTTTTTTCCCCCCAAGTATTTGTTTGCTTGAAAGACACCCTGGAAGGAATCATAACATAGCATACTAAGACCTACCCATCTTATCATCCCTAAAGATTAGGATGCATTTCAGGATTAATCATTAAAAGAAAACCAGAATTATAACTGAGGCTAAGACAGCTGAATTACACAACCCAAGATTAAGGCAAACAACCATATATGAAAGTCACAGGAGAGGCAATGAAAAAAAAAAAAAAAAAATCAAACAACTGGCTTATGTAGGATTTGTCTATTCATCACATCCTTGCCAAAAATTCCTTGTTCCCCTGTTCCCACTCTGAACAGACTGCCCAAATAGTCACATCAGATGGTTTTATATTAGACAATGACTCATTAGCATAGAAACATGTATAACCAGTAATGAACAACTCAGTAAAACACAGCTGCTTGTTTCTGATAGGGCTCCACCCTCCCAAGTTGAAGTCCTCTGTTACTGCAGCTTGTTAGAGCTTCTTTTCCAAAGCAACACATCTCAAAAAGGGATACTACAGAATTTAGTAAATACACAGCTAATTGTTAAACCCTTTCTTAGTTAGCTGATGCAGAGGTAGCTTTAGCTAATGTTTTAACAATTCATCTTCACACACTGCTTTCACTATGTATGACACAGCAGCCACAAAACCAGCAACAGATAAAACACTGCCAAACATAAGACTGAAAATTTTAATGACTTAGATTTGTACAGATACATATTTTACATAAGCTGTTTAGGTATTTCAATTTGTTAAAATTTCCACAAATATTTACCATAATTTAAGTCACTGAGTGTGGTGCACTGAAAGAGAGAATGCTATCAACCACGGCTACAGAACATGTCCATCACAGTAAAAGCCTCCAGCTGGATTCAGCTTCGTTTTTCCTAAGCGCTTGCTCATTTTACACATAGGACTTTCAGCTACTTTCGTTCCTCGGAGCATGGTCACAACAAGGTAACCTCACGTTCACTGGTCAGGAAAAGTAGTGACCACTTCAGGGGACATTAGTTTCAGCAGGTAAAAAAACATGTTATTTACATATTGAGAAAGTTGCCTTCATTTCCATAGGAATATATTATACAAATAAACATTCAGAAGTTACAGGCGTACCTTATGCTAAACCAAAAATATACATTTAAAGTGTACAAATTTTTAAAGCTTATTACAGGCATTTCCAACATAATTACCTTAAAATACTTTCAGTGACATAACTACAATTTGAATTAAGAAATGGAATGTTATCAACAAGATTTCTGTTCATTACTGTTGGTATTTGTACATATTTAATCCAAGCGTACAGTATTTTTTGTTCAAATTACCGTGAAGAGGACCACACTGTTGTGACCCTAATATTATATATAGGCTTAGATCTAAAACAGTGACACAACTTCCACTGATAAATTCAAGTCTTTCAATGATGCAGATTTACTACTACACACTTGCTTTTACTCCACTACAGTGAAGTTACACCCCATCCCCCTTGTTTTGGGTTAAAACAAGACAGCTACACAGTAACAGTAGAGTAGAATAGCTTTACTGAAACTTTGGGGAAAGCTTGAGATCCACAAGTGTTTTGCATGTTCTCTTCAGTGAGCTTTTTCTTTTTTTAATAAGTAAAACTTACATTAAACGTCGGGGAGAGCACACAATACATTACACCAGATTTGCAGTAAACTGAACACCACCTTGAATTTCAGTCCGCATTAGTATTAACCATTGAGTTTAAAGGCACAGAAAAGCCTGAGCACTTCAACATACTGTTTTGTAACTTGAACAGTTTTTCTTTTTAAAATTCAGTCTTCTGCTCCTTGTTCTTCCCATCCCAGCAGCAGAGCAATCAGCTCTCCCCTAGTTTGCTCAGAGAATGTTGCTTTTCACTAACTGTTCCCATCGAGCTGAATTACAAATTTTCCCCAACTAAAGAATTGTTAGGACTATGTAGTAACAGATGTTGGTCTGTTCAGGAGGGGCAGGGGAAATCAAGACTTTGGTCCTTCCAGTTCTACACTAGATACTGGTTAAAGTTTCCTGGTTTATGAATAAAGAATTTTTATGGTTGTTTTTCTATCTAGCACACACTTAAGTCTGGCATATTATACAAGACAATATCTTACCTAACCTGATGATTTATTTTTTGAGGTTAACCGTGCTTAGCATAAAGTAATAAAAAAATAAAATAAAAGTTAAGAGGAAAACACAAGGCTAGGAAGACTAAGCTAGGCAGGGAAAAACTGCAGTTTACCATGTGCGAAATTTGTTTTGCAGCTGGCTAAGCATAGCCTCTACATAGCTAAAGAACAAGTCAAACAGCACATACTGGAAATAATTTTTTTTAAATTACTTTTCTATATTCAAGTATTAAATTATGTAAGACTGTTTCTGAGATGTTAGGCCAATGATGAATTTTAAAAACAAAATCAGTACAAACATCATCCAGAAAAAAAGGCTAGTTAAAATATAGATATGTCAAGCTATGAAGCTTAAATTAGTGCAGATAATTTTATATTAAATCCAGAGACCCAGAAATATACACAATAGAACCATCCCAGTTTTCATAAAAGTTTAGAAGGTAGATGATAAAATTGCACTTAATTCTGAATTAATTCAGAGAGCAAGTCATTCCCATCCCCTGCTGATCAATTTCTAAGAAAAAAGGGAACTATGTTATAAAAAAGCAAATCAGTTTTGTCCATTCTATTCCAATTTTCAACATTTAGTCATAAACGGGCCATGCAGTATCACTATCTGTCTTGATGGTCAGAATCAGATATCCTGACATCTGATGCAGACAAATCTAATACAGGATTTACAAATCCAGCATATTCCGAATTGCCATTATCATCCATTTCAGCGCTAACAAAGTCATTCTCCCACTCCAATCCATTAGAATCATCAGAGGCTGAAGCTGGATTACTTCCCATTTTCTTGCTATTAAATTTCAGTGCTGCCCGGAGTATATCTTCTTCCGTTTTGGAGCGTTCTCTCATTGGAATCATTCTGTTCATGCCTGCAATTTAAGAGATGTTTATGAGAAAGACACTTTTTAGCTAAGTACCTTTGTGTTAGAACATAAACAACGAGAATCCTTTAGAGATCTGGAAAATCCATTTCTGAGCATCCTTCTATTTATTCTGGTAGTGCTTGCATTAATTCCACAGTTTGCAGTCAGTTTTGGCCCAACAGAAAACAACAGCCAGTGATGTTGTTTTTTGAAAGTTCTACAGAACACAGACACAATGGAACAACTCCCTAGCAGTGTTTATTTCTCCTAGATATGCAGCCTGCTGCCCTACATTATAAGGCATGTGCCTTCTGCTACTGGCTCACAAGAGGGCACCATTTATTTACCATTAATTTTGTTGAGTTTACAAGTCAGTTCCAGAAAACACAGGAAAAGGATCCAAAAGAAATGAATTCATTTACTAGACAACCACATTCATCAAAATAAGCGATTTTCTAGGTAAAAGTAATTTACAGCTTAATCATTACACACTTGAGAAATTCCATCAAAATTCAGTTTTGAAAACAAATTTACAATCAACGGTTTAAACTCTCAGCTTTTTTAACTTGTAAGTTCAGAATGAAACTGAATGGCAGAAAAAATACCTTCTTCATCTTCCCACTCCAAATCTAATGAAGTGCTGTCATCATTTCCACTCGTTGATTTTGTTTTGGTCATTAAGTAACAACTGCTCTCCGTATTGGGTGTCAGCACTGTAGCATCAGATGAAAGTCCTATATAAAAAAATCATATTTAATTCATAAACATACTTGAATTTGAGGTTCGATATGCAAAACTAAACTTTCAAAAGAAAGTTTTTATTGTGCTTTGTAGCCTTTAAACGTAAGGACCATTTGAAAAAGCACTTCATCACTTGAAAGATCATACAGCAGCTTTTTAGTAGTCAATATCACTAAAATATTACAAGAGGACATTTGGCAATACTGTCTAATTAAAAATATAATGTAATTTAATAAGTTGGATTTGCGTGAAGACTTGTAAAAATAAAAACCAATTCCAAACTACAGGCAGTATTTTCCAAGAATTACCATCAGTCCTCCAACTTCTTAGTGACTATCATGTACTGTCATCAAAACTTATGGGTAGGTTTATAAAATTGTTTTTCTCTAAATTGTTAGTGGAAATTTTAAATGCAGGCATCCAAAATCCTCTCTTGCACTTCATTAGAAGAACAACTAACCATTAGTATGATTCAATTGTTTTGCTAAGAGATGATTAAATAAGATATACAGACAGTTGTATCTTTAATGCACAGTTTGGTTTTAGAAGAAGAGTTCACTGCATTGCATGCATCCTCCACAAAGATGGGTGGAAAGCCTCTGTAAAGTCCATGTACAGGACTTGGTTGCTTAAATAACTTGCTTCTGAGAACTGGAATGGCTGCAGTACAAGTTGGATATGGTGTGTCATTCGAACACTTGAACCATCAGACATTAGCAAGAAAAAGTTTAGATCAGATTTTTTCATAGAGATATATGTATACACATTTTATATGTGTGTGTGTGTGTATAAAAATATAAATTGTAAAGACATGCATAAGAAAAGAAAGACTTACTACTACTTCGAAAAGCTTCATACTGGAATTTTGTATTTCTTAAGAAAGAATCAAGATCTTCCTCTGCCACAGAGCTGCAAGAACAATGACAGTTTTTAGCTTTATATGCCATAAAAGATAGGTTAATTCACATGCCCCACCCCGTTCCAAACTACAAAGCACATACCTTTAACTGAACTCTTTATAAAACAATCTACAAAATGCTTTTCCATTCCTACTCATCACATCCTCTCGCAGTCTGAGCTTCTGCTCAATTTTTAGTAGTGTTTTCAGTTAAAAATGAATAAACTTCTGTCACAAAAGAACTCTTCCCTTGTCATCACTTGTCACTTTATATAGCGCTCTGCTTAATTTTCAGTTCCTTTAATGAACTGATCCTACTACTGCAGTCCTTTGTTTCTAAAATCTGGCTAGTTCCTACTCATGCCATAACATCTCAGTTTTCACAGCTCCTTTTCTAACTGTACTTCCTTAACTGGAAGTCTCTCCTATTCCCCTTCTCTTCCACTCAAAAACAGGTGCTTAATTTTAGAGTTTTTTTTCTAAAATCTACTTTTCCACAGTAAATTGCTTTAGAATTTTTCTATGTTTCAGGGTTGTTTTTTTCCCTCCACAACACTGAACACAGAAGGCAGGAGTGAAGAGAATTAATTGAATAATACTAATGAAGAAACAGGCAGACTATATAAATCATTCTATTTTCCATTTGATTAGTATGTGTTTTCATTAAGCATTTCAAGCAGAGTTCCAAGTAATATTTTTGTGTTAGCTGAGAATTTACATATAAACAGCTTTTCAATATAAAACCACTAGATTTTGTGTATGTATATTAGTAGCTGGGAGTAGGTTCAATTTTTGTGTATTAGTCTAATAACTACAGTGAAAATCAGAATGAATGCAATTTAATTTTGCAGATTAGTAGTAACAAGTTTGCATTCAGTAACTCTTTGGTGTGAAGAAAACTGCAGTGAGTAAAAACAACTCTGACTTAGAAATGCTACATATGTATGGTTTGACAAATGTAGATTCTTTTGTGAAGAAGAGGAACAAGAATAAAAACAATCCTGGTTTTTGATTTTCATTAATAAAATTTCACATCTTACCTCTGATATTCTCCATTATTAGCAGCATGCACTCTCTGTGTTATCCTTTGCTGTCTACGTTGCTATGAAAAGAAGTAAATTGTTGAAAAAGCTGAATACAATCACTCTGAGTAATACACTCAATAAGCTAAGCATTCTCTTAACTGCAATGTTAGAAGGAGCATTATCCTGGTCTTTGGAGTAGTCTAAGTACAATTCAGGAAAAGACTGACTTTCATTCAACTAAAGATCAAATTTTGTGATACTGAAGGGATCATTACATGTAAATGGTATTGTTTTTAAGATCAGAAGTCTCTCCACTTGAAGCAGCTTTTTGACTAGAGCTCTCAACATTTAAACCTATTTTATGCACAAAACCCCACCAATTTTTCTAGAAACATGTGAGCACTACCTCATTCAGGACTGCTCATCTGTCCTGTATTTTCTTGTCTTCTTAAGCCACGGATATATTGCACAACTAACACCTGGGTTGTGTTTGATTTGTTTTGCTCTGTGCACAAGAGCAGCCAGCCTACCATTCAAATAGTTATTTCCTACATTTATCTCTGTAAAAAGCCATGCTGCCATCTCCTCTACTTGTCTCTATAAGCACTAAGTACTTCATTTATATTAATAAAAGCTTTGTTTCCTTGCTGGGCCAAAAAAGTATTAATACCTCTACCCTCTTAAGGCAGAATGCTTTCATGGTATCACTAGGAAAAAATGAATGAAAAATGCAAGACCCAAGCCATAAATGCATTTGTGTTGTTGTTACAAGAGAAGAAAAACAGGTATCATGAAATAGAGTTCCACTTAGATTTTAAGGTTTAAACTGAAGTTGTCTCAAGTTTCTTTTCCCTCCTTTTAAAAAAAGATGAAAACTGGGCACATCACCTATGATTAAGGGTAAATCAGTTATGAAACAGTAATTATTACAGATTATGACAAAAATGAACAAGCTAGTTTTATAGATAACTATCTCATGTATTTTCTGAACAAATTATTCTCAAGCTTTAATGGACCTGTCCCTGCAAAAGAAAAGCACAAATAAACCAGAATTTTTAATGTCACCTTTAACTTCCTCTAAGAATTGTTCTTTACTGGGTAAATAGTCTTGTGAGATAATTGAGTTGGATCAGCTAGTATTTTTCAGTCCCAAGTCAATGATTCATTTCTTGGCACACTTTCAATCTCAGGTATTTAAATAAGTATCAGAGTAAAATTGAAGCCAGTAAAGAAATGAGAAATGTAGAAGTAGAAATACCACATAATGGTGGTTTCACATGAGAAGACTCTAGGTGCAGGGAGAAAGAGACAGAAATTTGGCAACAATATAGTTAACAAGCCAATTACTGACATAGCCAATTTTCTTTTAAGATTCATATACCCACATAATATCCAATTTAAATTATCTACCCATTTTTCCAGGTCACAAGTAAGTAGCTAGCACTGTAAGTTCCAGGATACACATGCATCAAAATTCTCTGCTGTTACAAGCCCTGACATTGAGTAGAGCAACATGAGCAAGCCAAATTAGTTTAAGGGATGCTGTACTTCAATGAAAAAGCCACTTTCATTTAGAAGACTTCTGCCCAAACAGCAAAGAGATAAGTTATATATTCAAAAATGTCTTCTGGCTTATTTAGAAAGGTTAAATGCTTGATGCATATCTATACAAAAATGCTTCCCTAGAAATCCTTAAGTCTTGTAAAGGAGATAAGTGGTACTAATTTTACAAGAGAAGGAAATGGAAAGCTCTATAATGCTTTGTATCTTAGGTTCTGACTAAAAGGTGCATCTTAAAAATACTGAAAGGCAAGAAAAACAACATTTCTTGCCCAGAACATCTACACAAATCAGTCTACTTTTGCTGAGTTTATATAAGCCAAATATGTTAAAGTAAAAAAGCAGGCAAAAAAAGGTCAGAAAGAATGAACCCTCCCATACAAAATGAGAAGAGGATACAAAAAGAAATGTGAAATGAGACCTCTACTTAGCAACATGAATATTAAATGAAAACTCACATCATCACTATCAATCTGGAAATAACCATTTTCAATTCACTCTTGAATACAGACAAGATCTCCCCTATACTGATGGTAGAGTTCAGACTTTTTCAAGTAGTCTAAATCTAAACTTTTAAACGCTTGCTTCTAACTGAACATATATCCCATATCTAGTGGGGTGTTTCCTTGAACATGCTGCAACTGCAGCCATACACATTATAAATGAACAGATAGTGAAAATGTTCTTTTTTTACATACATATTTCTGGCAATCTGAAATTTGTGGCAACACATACTTTAATAGCTTGTTAGGATGGCAAAAATCTTAAATGCACAGATATGTAACTGAGCTGCAACACGAAACCCATTAGTAATAAATTCTATTGGGATACAAAACAGTATGTTCTCAAAAAAGCAGGAAAACAGCATGGCTTTTGTTTTGCCAAACCAAGCTCCAAAAGCTTGAACACCAGATACCTGAGAGTAGGCACAGATATATCAAATAAAGCCTACTATTAAGACACTGCTGGACTTCAGCTACTACACATACAAATCACAAAATGACAGAAAATTCAGGTTGTAAGGAATCCTCAGGAAGTCATCCAGTCCAACCTCCTGCTCCAAGCAGGGTCAACAGTAAGTTCAGATGACTTGGAAACATGTATCTTCAACTTAACACAGAGATAAGAAACAATTAAGTGCACAAATGTAAAAAGTACATTTTACAAGTCTAAATGATGTTATAGTGTGCTTAATTTCAGGGGGTTTTTACTAGAAAGCCATCACAGACCACTTTACAGATCAGTAACTTCTGTATAATGTGAGAAGTCTGTTGAGCTAATTATAGACAAAAAACATAGATCTCATTCAGAATCTATACTTAGCAACATAAGCCATTTCAAACAATTCTGATGATTTTCAGCTGTACTTTCCAATCACATATTTCTCGCTCTACCAGAATTTACAAGCCAAAGCAATTTCCTCATTACATTTCCTGAGATGTAAAGGATGTTAGGAGAGTCTGCATACAAAGAATCACAGAACAGAAGCTCTGATATATATTGGGGTCTTTTTCCCCTCACCTCCAAGAGCTTTTTCTGCTTTGCTGCCCTGGCTGCTTCACGTTGTGCAGCATATAAAGCCTCCTCTTCTATTCTTAACTTCTCCTCTTGTAAGGCTAACTGTATATGAACAAAATAGTAATGGTTAACAAAAGCAGAACCTATCTATCTTCCTATCAATAAAGCTATAAGTTCAATAAAACAGAAGAGCTACTAGAAAATGAAAATAAAAATAAAACAAAAACAACTATAGGTAAAACATTCCTCTTCAGTAACTGAATCTAACAGATTCCCCCCACCCAAGAAATTTAGATAACTAAACATTACCCTATTGAATAAACATTATTACTAGTGAATTACTGTAAATGCATGTTGCATTTTATTATGAACTGCACAGTGAAAGACTTAAATCTTTTCAGTATTTCCTTGATAGTTAATTAAAAATAATTCTCAATTTCTACATTGTATTCCACATATTCCATTAACTGCTGCAACACACTAAACCAAAATGACAAATTACAGGTTTTTTCTTTAAGAAAAGCTCTGGAAAAAAACTAAGCACAAGAAAAGCTGAATCAAGTACACTCCCCATTTTGTCTTTTGCAAAAAACAGTTCAAATTTAGCAGATCTTGGTCAGAGAGACAGCCTATTCATTCAGTTTTTCAGCGAAGAGGCTACTAAAAAGAAGCAATCTCTGATGCAAACTCAGTTGCACAGCAACCTCTGCTTATCTTGTAGAACAAAAATGCCAACTGATGAACAAAATCCAATTGTTTCGTTCATGTGAATGGAATCTCCTTGTGTTTGTCAGTGATTTTAACTACTTTAAATGAAAAACCATCTATATCCTACTAGTTATTGTAACTGCTTACCTCTGACTGAAGTTTCAGATCAACAACTCTCTGCTTTTCAGCAATGGAGTCATAATGTCTGTCTTTCAAGTCAGCAATTTCTTCCTCAGTCAGAGGTCTAAAAGCATGGAAGAAACACAAAAAGACTCCATCTATTATTTATGCATGAGGACCCTAAGTTGCACTTAAAACATATCCATATAGTCTCTCAGCTGGTCCTTTAATACAAATCCAACAAGTTGTACTTTTGGCCTGCTCCTTCTGAGAGCAGAGGTCCAAGGTTCCAGTTTACTCAAGACAACACTGTTGCCCCTTGCTCTTAAAAAGCTTTTTTTTTTTCTATTTAGAGAAAGCATATTTTCAAAACAAGACTGCATAACCATTATAATAAAATATTTACTACATTGCAGTTTCCCTGGCTTATGTAAATACTAATATGATCACAAAAAGTTCACTGGAGTTGTAGCACTAACATCTGTTTAACGTTAAATGTAGATCCTGGGAACAAGAATAAGGTTCTCTTTGCAACACACTGTTTTAACTGTCTTACATAGATGCATTGTCAACTAAACTGTTCTGACATGGATCAGCATTGAGGTTAGTTCGACATGTATTCTCCCCATGTATCTGACAACTAGAAAGGCAGAAGGGTTTTTGACATGAACTCCAAAAAATTTAAGTCCCAGTGGGAGAGCAGAGGGAAGGAGAGGTCCTGAATCTCAGAGTCTTACCTGTGACTGCTTCCTGGGCTTTCTCCCTGTTAAAAAAAAAGAGTCTTTGAGAATCCCATCAGTCTTAAGATAGGAAAAAAAAAAAAGTCATAATTTCTCCTGTACTGGTTTTACAATTGGGGGGGAAATTCCCCTGTTTTAATGTAGAAAATTTTAAAAAAACTTGTTATGCAATCAACTGAAGTAGCTGACTAAGTAAAACAAATAAGTGCTTCCAGCTGAAAACAAATATTCCAGTGGTGTATTTCAGGAAAGCAAACAGTCTACTTTTGCTGAGTTTATGTAGGCCAAATATTTTAAAGTAAAAACGCAGGCAAAAAAAGGTCAGAAAGAATGACCTTTCTCCCACACCAAATGAGAAAAGGATAGAAAGAGGAAAAAAAAAGTGAAATGAGACCTCTGCTTAGCAACATGAATATTAAATGAAAACTCACATCATCACTATCGGTCTGGGAAAAAAACCCACATTTTCAATTCACTCTTGAATATAGACAAGATCTCCCCTATACTGATGGTAGATTTCAGTCCTCATGTTTTTAAATACAAGTCAGGGCACTGAAAATGTGGGATGTGTCCCATCCATTATCAAGCTGTATTCAATTTACAGTGAAGTATTAAGATCAACTTCTATTTTTCTGAAGTACGGTTCAGCCAGTTTATCTATAATGTGAAGGCTGAGCACTCCCAAAACCTTCCTTAGCAAAGCAATCCAGGTCCATTTATGTTCTCAGAGAGCATTTACAGTCTTACACAAGAGCTATACTAGGGGCAAGTTCTCCTTCAAGTCTTACTTCCATCCCCCTAATTGTTCTTTTCTCTTTGCCTTTGTAATGTCCACAGTGCTCTCTTCCTGAAAGGGTTGCTTCCCATACTTTCCCCAACCAGTTTTCCCTTCTCTTAGGCCTTCACTTCTCCCAAAGGGTTAAATACTCATTCCTAGGATAAGCAAAACTCAAAAGCAAAAGAACCTGCAATTTAAGTCTACAACATAGCATAACGTGGAGGAAGTGGAACCATTTTTAAGGGTTGTACTAGCAGGTTTCACATGATGATCCAGGTACCTACCTCGTCACTTTCCACTAGGTTCTCAAACTGCAGAGAAAAGGTAGTAAACAATCTTTAGTGACTTCTTACGTTAAATTGTGAATTTATACAGCAAATATGATTACATATACTATCACATAAAACCAAAGCAAACAGAAATTCTCAGTTCTGCTTCCAGTATAATAATCTTACATGCAGTCAATATCTCAAACATAAGGTCAGTACCTACAGGAACACTTCTTATGGACCTATATATTGACCAACAGCTGTAAGCAGAATGTGGATAACCATTTGGGATAATGACAGAATCTTCTATCATATTTCTGCCGCAAGAACAAATACTCTTACAATTGAAGTTGTGTGCAAAATCAGATCTCCCCCACCATTTACATCTACTCCTTTGGAGCCAAAGCAGTGATTACAGTTAAAGTTATGCTCAGTAATAAGGCCAATCTGAAAGATCTGGGACTTTTAGACCAAAAGAAACACTCAAAGAAAATAAACCAGGTTATTCTGAGAATCTAACTTACGCAAATTAACTTTACACTACCCTTGGCAAAAAGAGGTGATATTCAGTGGCTGAGAAAGGACCTCTGTAGCAGTCAAAGTGGGCTAGAAATGCAGCTAACTGAAGTAACCTCATCAGATCCTAGCTGTCTGTAGAATCAGATTGATGAGCCTGCAATCAAGAACTAAATATCATGCACTTACACAAGCAGAAAAGAAAAATTAATGTCTGAGGTGCTCTAAGAACCACTGTCTTGCTACACAGTGCAGCATCAATTTGGTCTGGAATAACCCAGAATATATTAGTATACATAAACCACAAAATGTGTAAAAGGCTTTGCTAGATTTCAGCTTTTTCCACTCATAAATCACTAGAAATGTAAGCACTCACCTCTATAGTGTAATGTTCCCCAGTTGAACATGTTCTAAAATACTTTGATCTGGAAAAATAAGTCTACGGTTACACTACAGAATAGTCTTGAATTCAAAGAAGAAGGAAAACAAGCCCAGTAATTTTAAATAGCTTTTGAAATATGTTAGTTAATTGTAAAATGAACAAAATCTTCATGTATTAAACACGTTTCCTTGTTAACCTGTGCTCTGCATTGCTGCCAGAGCAGGAAGAGGCAAAAGCATGTAAACATCTTCTGTAGAACTGGAGAAAAGAAAAACACCCTCAAGTGAGAAAAAAATCATTTATCAGGATGCTGGACTGGACATTTATATTTAGTATGTTCTGCAATACCTTTAATACATTTTTCTGGGAAATGTTATTCCAGGCAACTTCCGAATACACTGTTGCTTGTCACAGCACTAAACTTTATTAACATAGCATCTTGTACAACATAAATGCTTAACAATGCATTTTCTTTTAACAGCTTGGCATAGCTAGAAGGTTGAACCTCAGAAAAATGTCTACAAAGAGGTTAAGACCACTCAACTACAAAAAAGGATTCACAGTCTGTAATTTTATACAGGGAATCAGTCTCCTCCTTGATTTAACTATCTTAACACTGCCCTTTATAAAAACAACAAAGTATTAAGTTACCTGAACACATTTTTACCTAGCAAAAGAGGTTTGGCTAGCATCCAAAAGAACACTCAAGTGTACACTGGCACTTCAGTACAACATCCATTTCATTGAACTATTTTAAAAACCAGAGTTTCCAGTTGCAGGTGCTGACTGACATTAGGCATAAAACCAGGGCCTCACACATTCCTGTACTTGTACCAAAGATCATTCCATACTTGCAACCAGCACCTACTTCTACTGTACTAAAGAAACACACCAGCCAAAGCCTGAATTAATTTTATCATATCTTATTTAATCTCCACCACATTTCTCTTTGGAAGTCAGTTAGAGTACATCTCCTAGTGCTCATAAGTCAGATAAAAGTAGTTGAGGGGAAAAAGAAAAGACTAAGAAGACCCTACAACCAAAGCACACAACTTTTCCATTAAGTGGCTGTTGCAGAACAAAACACAGATTATCCATTTACAAGATATATGAAAGTTTACTCAGATTATTCTGCTCCCGATCTTCTCTAGTAGTCATCCTTTAACACAATAGTGTCTCACCCACAGACTTGGAGAACACAAAATCATACTCCAGAAAATACAGTGGTTTTCCATCTTTGCATGAACAGATTTTGGCAACTGACCTGGAAAATCTTCTTTGGAAAAACAGCCTTGGAAGAGGACTATGGAGTAAGAAAGTCCCCGCAGCCAGTTAACCTAAACCATCCCTGCAAGCGTACTACCATTAGCCGTGCAAACTGCACAGAACCAAGCAACCTTTCGGTGGCATTTCATCATCTGGAGCTGTCAAGGCAGGCACTCCTCGTTTCCTTTCTTCTCTCCTCTTCAATCCACCCGCGCTTCTATTGCTGCGGGGAGGGGTCAAAGGGAACAGCCCGGGTCTATCCAGACCCTGACCCACCGTTCTCTCCCTGCTGGGCCCACACCGAGCACTGGTTTGTCACTTCTCACCCCACCTCCTATACCCCAAGGCACCCCAGTCCCTCTGTCAAAGCCCCCGGTGGGAAACGGGAACCAGCCGCCCCGAAGACCGTCGGTCTCAGAGCCCCCCAGCTCGGCCGTTTCTCACCTTCCCAAGGAGGTGGAGGGAAGGTGGGGAAAGGCGGAGTCGGATGGGCCCAGCACCTCCCCGCCCCGGGGAGGAGAAAGGGGTAGCCGCGCTGCCTGCTTACCCTCCGCCTCGCTGGAGACGGCCCGCTTCCCTCCGGAAGAAGAGCCCGCAGCACCACTGCGCCCAGCAGTTCCCCATGGCATCCTGGGCACCGGCTCCTCCTCCTCCTCCCTTCGGGCGGGTTCAAGCCGCCCCTGCCATCACGGGCCCCGGCGAAGAGGTGAGGACGGAAAGGCAGGGCGGCCGCGAGCCCTACGGAACAAAAGACCGGGCGGCAGCAGGCGGAGGCTCCGCGCCCACAGCCTCATGGCCTCGGCTGCTGCGCAGGGGCGGACGCCGCATGCCCCGAATGCCTGCCCCGCCCCCGTCTGCAGGGCCACGCCCATTCCCGGGCACCGGGGGGAAGGAGGCGGAGCCCGCCCAAAACCACCTCATGCACCTAGGGGTGAAGGCCATGTCCTGTCAAACCTGGGGATTTTGAAGGCTCTTCTTCTTAACCGTCGTCAGAGGTACTTATTTCCCTTCCAAATATTGTTTCAAGGGAATAAACATAGCAGGAAGGTGAGGTGGTTGAGTTGTCTTCTGCAGAAGTGAGATAGGTAGGAAAGGCCCTGTCTGAAACCAAAGCAGGTGTTGAGATTCTGGTATCTGGGAAAGCATGATGGGTGAAAAAAAAAACCACCAACAAATAAAACCCAACAGTTTAACCATTTAGCCTTTATCTGGGGCTAAACTATAGCACTGTTCTGTCACCCCTACCAAGCACAGAAGGGAGATCAGGTGAAGGAGAGAATACCTGTGGTTTGAGTTGAAAATGGATTTAATGAGACAAAAAAACTAATACCAATGCTAATATAAAGCATACAAGGTTATACTCGCCCCAGTGAATGTGCAAAAGTCACAATAAACAAGAAGGCAGCCCTCAGGAGAGGGATGATGAGCAAGCCCTTCCACAAGGATGGAGAGAAGCAGGAGAAAGAGCAAGAAAAGCCCCACCTCCAGCAAACATCCCATTTTATACTGAGTATGGCATTTATGATACAGGATACATCTGTAGCCAGCTTGGAGCAGCTGCTGTGGCTAATTCTAGACTGCCAACAGCCTCCATACCTTGACTGGCCTCAGATTCTGTCCCAGTACAAGACAGGCATAAAACTGCCTTGGAAAGAAGGCAGTAACATCTCATGATCAACTGTCATCACCACTGCATGCTAGAGGTGTGATTTTTATCGTTTTAAATGTGCTTTCTTCCATTTTGTGTGACAAAGAGAAATAGGGTATATTGTAAAAACCTCTATCTTGGCATGTGTTTACTACAGCTTGTATGCTCTATGTCAGCAAAAATTCCTTAATTAAAAAAACAAACAAACCCCACTGTTGTAGTTTAAGCCCTAAAAGATCATTATGGTTATGAAACTTCTTCATCCTTAACTTCTCTAAGTCATTGGATCTTCCATTATCAAAAACATTAAGTAACTAGTTGTTTTGTGACTCATCTAAAACCTAGTATGTAGATGACTGGGGCTATTGTTATCTGTCTTGCTGAGGTTTAACTACAAGAACTATGATGGATGATTCTTGCAGATACCACAATGTCTGAAAATTTCAGGCAAACAAAAGAGAAAACCACAGTCCAAACACACAAAAGACAGAATTTTGCCCATGCCATTTAGATAGCAACAGGCCATCAAACACACCTGGAGCATGGGTACTATATTTCTTAGCAAGATGTCTCACTTGTTTTTTGCCGCTTTCAGTCTCTCTGGCTTTAAATTGCAGCACCACACCAACACACATCATCATAAGTTAATACTGACATTATATATAGGAAAAAATCAAAATTACTTAAAAAACAAACACTAGAGCAACCTATAGCAAAAAAAAAAAAATTCGTTCTCTTTAAATTAGTTGCTGATGGTAAAAAATAGCATTAGTTGCACTGCAGTGAGGTGGCTGGAGTCTCTGATTAACAGAGATCCCACTGACACTGGACACTGTCCATCAGCAAGAAAGGCTGGTTCCCTGTATTGCTTGCTATGATTCAAAATTAAACAGAAGAACCATCTGGACTGACAAAGTGAGTGTTTGAAGTCTGCTGTGCATATGTGGTTGTAGTTGGTGCCTTTCATTTAACAAAGCCAAAACTAGTATCTCGGCAGTGGAAGAGTTAATTGGTTGCCATGTTAGCTGTCTGTTAGCAGTGATGAACAGATTCTGGGACCCATAGAAGGCACTTGCTACAATAATGATGAGCAGTAGAAGGTGGGAGGAATATAATAAATTAATGCCAACTGAGCTCCTAATTTTTTTCCTAGAAAGATGAGGTCAGCCTTGAAAGGTGCATTACAGTGATTGCGTTTCAGAAGTGAGAATGAGGCTGAAGGAGAAATAAAAATAACTAGAGATGAATTACAGAAGGTGATGTGTATCAGCATGACTCAAGAGAAATATGAGAAAGGTTTCAGAAAGTATTACTGGAATATGTAATGCCTTATTATGCTATTTTTCAGAGAATTGGCATTTTGACAGGGTATATACTGCTCCTCTCCCAAAGAGAATTGTCAGGTTTGATGGATGTTCATAAATTTCTTCAGAGCAATTGGAGACCTTTTTTCTACAGTACCCTGCAATACAGGTCACCATAGTGAGGAGAGAAAAGTCTAGGAATTGATTGGTGAAAAAAGGTCTTTTTTTCTGCAATTTCCATTTGAGTGCTTTCTCCTGTGTGCATCCTGCCCTGTCACTCATATCCAGAGCCAGAGAAGTCAATGTGACGAAAAGACTCACCATCATGGGTCAGTCCCACATCAATTTCCACTTGTGTGCAGTGGAAAGGGTGAGAGTGTGTTGGACTGTACTCTCACCTGGAGAAGAGGAGGCTTTGGGGAGAGCTCATAGTAGCCTTCCAGTACCTAAAGGAGGCTTAAAAAAGACAGGGTGAGAGACTTTACCTGGTCAGGAAGCAATAGGACAAGGAGGAATGGTTACAAACTGGAGGAAGGGAGATTTAGATTGAATGTTAGGAAGAAATTCTTCGCTCAGAGGGTGGTAAGGCAGTGGAACAGGTTGCCTAGAGATGTGGACACCCCATCCCTGGCAGTGTTCAAGGCCAGGTTGGATATGGCCCTGGGCAACCTGGTCTAGAGGGTGGCATCCCTGCCCAAGGCAGGGGGGTAGAACCTGATGATCTTTGAGGTCCCTTCCCACCTAGGCCTTTCTGTGATTTAATGATTAAGTCGCAACTGGTAAACACAAAGCATTGTGGAAAGAAGGAAACAGGTTACCTTCATGCCTGGTGTTAACTGCATGTAATATGTGGAGAAACCGACACATTTTTATAATAAAATGCCCATTGTACACATCCATTTTAAACCAAATTATTCCACCTTTATCATTGCTACATTCCTAGCAACACAAGCTGCCTTGCAAAAGCATGCAGCTGCTCAGTCATGGAGTATTCATTAATTCATACTGGTTTTTCATCTTGGCACTCTGCCTACCACACATTTTCATGCCAAGATAAGATTGCTTAGTCACTTGTTCTTTATGTGTCCTAATGGCTTAAAGAAAAGAACCTCAAGGGAAATTGCTTTATATGATGTTTTTACTTGTTATTGTAGATTTCCAGTGCATCTTGGGCACTCTCTTAGGCTGGCTTTGTTAAGCAGGAAGTTGTGCTGGAGTGTTGATCTGCTCGAGCGCAAGGAGGCTCCACAGAAGGGTCTGGCCAGGTTGGATCAATGGGCCAAGGCCAACAGTATGAAGTTCAACAAGACCACGTGCAACGCTACACGTTTGGGGCAGAGTGGCTGGAAAGCTGCCTGGTGGAAAAAGACTTGGGAGTGTTGGTCGACAGATGGTTGAATATGGGCAGTGTGCTCAGGTAGCCAACGGCATCCTGGCTTGTATCAGCAATAGTGTGGCCAGCAGGGCTTCTTTTAAAAAAACAAACAAACAAACAGATGTTTTGACGTAATATGTTGATGATTTATTAACAGCTAAGGAATCTTTTATCGGTGATAACCATACATCACAAGCCACTTTTAGTAAGAGAAGTGTAAAATGCCAGGGTTACATTCTGCAGTCAGAGGAGTGACCGTACTGCTCGATCAGCTTTGACGTCACCCTCCCTCACGGGGCTGCCACACGACTACCGGTACCAAGCTCCAGCTCCGCCCCGCCTCCCTCACGGCTGCCAGCCGACTCCTCCATCCTCCTCTGCAGCGAGGTTGTCGCCCGTTTCCCAGTAGCGCCGGCGGCTTCCCGCAACCGCCTTCCCTCACGCTCCCCCGTACGGCGCGGCGGCTGTCACGGGGAGGCGCGCGCGGCGGCAGCACTTTACGGCAGGCTGTTGGCCTGATGACGGTGCATTTGGCCTGGGCCCGCCGTCGTCGAGCAGTAGCGGGGCGTGAGGCCTCGGTGCTTTTAACTCGGCACTTCCTAGAGGAGCATCTTTTGCGCCTAGCCTCCCGCAGAGGGAAATCTGTGGCCATGGAGAAGTTCCAGGTGCTAGGACTGGTCGGGGAGGGCAGCTACGGGGTGGTGACCAAGTGCAGAAACAAGGAGAACGGGCAGATCGTCGCTGTCAAGAAGTTCCTGGAAAGCGAGGACGACGCGGTGGTGAGGAAGATCGCCGTGAGGGAAATTAAGCTACTGAAGGTGAGCCCGGGGCTGGGAGGGGCAGCTGAGGGGAGCGGACCTGCGTTTTCCAGCAAAGTCGGACAAAACCGATGGCTTTTTCATGTTTTTGTGTTTGAATTCGTATCTCCTTATTCAGCTGAGAGATTCAGCTGTCACAGTATGACATTTGCTACAAGCAGAATGGTAACTCTTGAGACTCCTTAATTGACCTTTAAGGAGTAGTAGTTACTCAGTGGAGTTATAGGATGGGTGCAAATTTAAGACATTGGGTCAGTTTTAAAAGGAAACATAGTTGCTTCTGACCTCAGTTTACAAAGCCTAAACAGTAAAACAGTCCAAACCAAAAGAGACTTGTTTGGGCCCTATTTGACTTCACAAGAGAAGCCAAACCGTAGTAGAGTCGTTTAGCCTTTGAGTTGCCGTCTTGTGGAGCTGCTTCTCGCTCTGGCTAGGTTCTGTGCTGGATTTAACTGGCTAAACCCACCTTGATTAGAATCTAATCTGTTTATGAGCCCTGTATTCAGCAGGGAAAGGTATGAAGAAGTGAGTCACAAGGTCACCATTCCCTGTGTTGTTTACCAAATTCTACTAACTTGCTGTGTGAATTTGCTGAAAACAAGACATGCTAACTTTTAAAACCTGCAGGTGAATGGTGACCTGAATGAGTGACACTGTGTCTAACCAGACTGCGTAATGGTGTTACCTGATAAGGAAAAACACGTCTAGGAAAGTTTTACTTTGTTTTATTTTATTAATGGGACTTTCTTGGCAGGCTTTCCTGCCAGTAAGAAGCTGGAGGAGGACGGGTATCAAATTCCATGAACCTTATCAATCAATGGCTAGCCCCTAGGGTGAAGCCAGCTGGCATAATGTCCTCTGCTGTTTGTCAAATTGTGGATGCTTTTTTCTCACCTAAATGAACAGCTGCACTTCAGCCTGTTGGCTTCTTACCAGCGGCGTTACACAGTGTAGCGTCACTCTGGGGGTTGGTTTGTTAAAGGTACTGCTGTTGATGGGCTGTAGATACTCTGTCTGGGAACATACCCAGAAGCTTTGGATAAACGGTTTTGTGTGTGTTTTGCTGCCAGGGTTTTTCTGCTGGCAAGTCTTTGGGGGAGATGCTGTTGCCTGCTGCTTCTTGTGTGTTAACCACATGCTCCTCTGGAATTCTGTTTGACTTCCTTAAGATTTGAGAACATAAGCTTGCTCTAAAGCTTGTCAAGATCAGGGCATGAGTTAGTGTCACCTCTTAGGTGAGGAGAGTATTACGGGAAGTGAGATTTACCAACCACACAACAGTGTATTTTCAGCATCTCCATTAAGAAGAAATGGCCTTAGTGCTTTATTTATTTTCAGGTTACAAAAACAGGTGCCTGCATATGTGAGATGGTGAAGATCCTCCAGATAATGTTAAAAAATAACATAGGCAAAATAAAACTTATTCTAAAATACCGATGGATTGCATTTTAAGAATAATGGAATGTGAGTGCCATGACAGGAGCATTCTAGAGTGATGTGCCGTCTGGGTTGCAATTGAAAGTATCTGGTTGCAGTTTGCCTATTATATGCTGTTAAGATCTCATAAAATATTTCCTGTTTATAACAGCAACTCAGGCATGAGAATCTTGTGAACCTGCTGGAAGTGTATAAAAAGAAGAAACGGTGGTATCTGGTGTTTGAATTTGTGGATCACACAGTGCTTGATGACCTTGAGGCATTTCCAAATGGATTAGACTACAGCAGGGTTCGGAAATACTTATTTCAGATTATGAGAGGAATAGCCTTTTGTCACAGTCATAATGTAAGTATGCACAAGAAGTCAGCTTTGCAGTTAATCTTGAATGATTCGATACAAAAGTGTATTATTTTTATATATATATATATATAAAACTTAGAGAAATAAAGCTTTGGCTGAAAATGAAGAGGCAAGGCAGAAGAGCCAGACTGAATTTCATATAAAATGTCAGACCATGATCGTCAGCAAATTCAGTAATCTGTCTCCACTTGCTTTGTGAGAGTGTTTCAAAGGAAGGGTCCGGAAGTCCATGGAGATGCAGTACTTGATGGCATCTCAATCTGATGCTGACAGTGTCTATGTAATCTTATAGGCTGGCTTTTTGTCTGCAGTATTTTTAGGTTTTTGTTCTCTATTGATTTCTAACAAGTTTGCCCATTTAATCCTAGTCGTGTAACTCTCTGCCTATAAACACACAGACTTATGGTTGGGAAACTGTCTTGTGAATTCCTAAAATGCTTTTCACATTTAACTGCAGGACGTGCCCATAGACGTTGCAATATTTAAAGGTTTTAAACTTGTGGTCAAGGCCAGATTTTCAAGTATAATAAATTGTACCTGTTAAAATCCCTATAGCAAATATGTCTGCAGAATTTATCCTGAGAGATTCATAAAATGAATTAGAGGTTCTATATTTACCTGTGCACTTGGGTTGGCAATTGCTCGTTGACTGTGTACACATAGCTGTTTTTTACTCCCTATGTTTCCCATGCCTGCAAAAATGTAATTTTCTACCTGAATGTGAGAAAGCTGTTATCTTTGGTGAGCCAGTCAATTTACTATGTAGGAATGTGTTACTTGAGTTGACTTGCACCTCTCTGTGCAGATAATACATCGGGATATTAAGCCAGAGAACATACTAGTTTCCCAGTCAGGAGTCATAAAACTATGTGACTTTGGATTTGCCCGGACCTTAACAGCTTCTGGGGAAGCTTACACAGACTACGTGGCAACCCGATGGTACAGAGCTCCAGAGCTGCTGGTGGGAGATACCAAGTATGGCAAGTAAGAGACTGGCAGGCAAGGCTGCAGAATGGTTTGTGGGGAATATGAGGAGGGCATGCTTTGTTTTTGGGGAGGCAGGAGATATACTGCAATAGCTTGGCAAACAGGTTAGAGGGATGCTATTCAGCAATCCCAGGTTATTCACTTGTAAATGTTTAAGCCTTCCTCTTCTCTCTCCCACTCGTCAGCTAAATGCTGCTGGCACTAGGCTTTCCTGGCTCAAAAGGCAAGGAGAACCCTCAGCATTCTTGGTCTGTTGTCCATAGGAGTTTTTCAGTTGCTGATGCTAGTACTGGAGAAGGCTATGCTAGACCTCCCTCCTCTGCAGTCCTTGAGGGAAGACAGAAAAGTCCATCTAAACAATCCTAAATGGACATTTCAGGAGGGAGGAGGTGGGTTGAATGAGATTTTTTTCTTACTGGGATCCCCAGTGCCACAAAACCACGTCAGAACTTAAACTGTTATTCACAGGTTTGTTAGTACAATTTTGCAGGTTTAACATAATTTTTATTTAATGTCTCTGAGGAGCAGATGCAGAAAGAAGAGCTGCTTCCTGGTGCTCTTTAAAGTGCAAGAGTCTGCTACTGTGTTCTGTTGTACTAGTGTTTTTAAAGCATTGGGTTGTGGAACCTCATCTTACACCTGTCAGGCTTCTGCTAGCATTTGTCTGCCTCAAGAGCTGAATCCTTGTCATTCATCAGGGCACTTGTAAGCTTGGAAAACAGCTGTCTTGCTGTTTACAGGGGCAAAGCTGCCCTTGGGGATTGTAACCTGCTGAAGACATGCTGTGCACGGGCTTGTTTCTGCCTTTAGTTCAAAGAGACAAATGAGGCCATGCTGAGCTGGGGTGTTGGGTTTTTTTTCAGGGCTGTGGACGTGTGGGCTATTGGTTCTCTGATAACAGAAATGCTTACAGGAGAGCCCCTCTTCCCTGGAGATTCAGACATTGACCAGCTCTACCACATCACCAAGTGCCTGGGTAAGAAGAGCCTGTTGGACTTTACAGTAGTGCTGACACAGTATTTCAGCCTTTCAAATGTTTCCTAGGACTCTTCTGTATTTCTTACATGTGGTTGATTTGTTTGTGTGATTCCAGGTAATTTAATTCCAAGACACCAAGAGTTATTTTATAAAAATCCCCTCTTTGCTGGCATGAGGTTGCCTGAAGTGAAGGAGGTTGAATCTCTGGAGAAACGATATCCCAAGCTCTCTGCTGCAGTGCTAGATTTGGCCAAGGTAATTAACTGATATTCATATTTCTCTGTTTGTTTTGCTTTGAAGAGTGGAATACAGCCTACAGGAAGGTCTGGGACTGTTAAACCAGGTCTCCACAAACTACCTCTGCAATGAGCAACTGCTTGGGCTGGTGTCTTAATGAGGACTGCCAGGATATGACAGCTACCATCCTAGGTGACAGGGGACACTAAACCAGTCATGTCTAGATCCAAAATGGACACTGCATAACCTCCAGGGAGGATTTGTAGCATATAGTGCTCCACTGAAGAGGGTTTTCAAGGAGATTTGAAAGGTGAAGAAGGGCTTGTATGTTGAGAGTGTCCCCCATATACCTCACTGTCTCCCTTCATCTTTTGAAAGGTCTCCCAACAAGCTTTGCCCCTTATCTGCTACCTAAGGGGATGTTTTGTACGTAATACATGTCCCCTTCTTGCTTCACAGCAGAGCTTTGTGGATCTGTTTGAAATGCCTATTGATTTAAACAGATTCGAAAGCCTTAGCCAAACAAATGTGATTGAAAACAAAGGAGATTTACTGAGCAGAGCGATCTATTTGTATGACAGGTATTCCCTGTGCAATGAATCTTTGTGAGTATTAGTGATTAGAATGGAAGCAGCCGGCAAACATTAAACTTTGATAGTCGTGTCTCTTGGGCTCATCTCAATATAACAGGCTGTAGAAGGGGAAGTTTTGCAGCTTTTCTCATGACTTCACTCAGAACTACTAAAGCCTTTGTTTCATTTCTAATATATTTTCCTTCTGATGTTACATTGATTTGACAGAACTGTTTGCAGATTGATCCAGACAAAAGACCATCATGTGCTGAACTCTTGCAGTGTGATTTCTTTAACAAGGATGGATTTGCTGAAAGGTAAACAGCTCATTTCTTGCTTAAAGCCGGCTAGTATTAGAAGGAAGCTAAGCAGTTGCACTTGAGGATTGCATGGTGGATTTGCAGAGCTGGCAGCTGCTGGATATCTTGGTTTTGTTTGGTTTTAGCCTTCCTAGAAATAGAGCAGTTGAAAGGGGACATGCAGCAGCGTGTTTGCCTCATTACCTTGTTGCAACATTAATTCATCAGTGTATGCACCCGGTGCCACACCATGTTGGGTAGTATAGTCTTAGATCTGTTCTCTGTCTGCACCCACACCAGATTGGGCTACAGCCTTCATTGCTGTAATGTGAAAAGTGTGTGCTGGTAGGATTTTATTTATGCTAATGGATACATCGTATTTGGCTGGCTTGTCATGAGTTAAAAAGGCATGGTGTGTGTGGTTACTTAAAAGGTTATAGGAGCTTGGGCCAAACACCAACTGATGATGACATTAACAGAAACCTTTTTTCTTCTTTTTTTCTTCTCCTTCTACGGCATGCAGATTTACTCAGGAGCTTAAATTAAAGATACAGAAAGAGGCCAGAGACCATCAGTTACAAAAAAAATCAAAAATCAGCAAAAGAGACAAAGATGATGTTTTAGAAGAAAGAAAAATACTTGGTGTCCAGGTTGGTCCATCTTTCTTTTCCAAATCTGTATTTTTTATTTTTTCACATTTCAAAATCTCTATATAAGTGTGTGCAGTGTTTAAGTTCATTGCAAAAATACAAGCATAGTTGTCCATTTCATGCTTTTTAACAAGTCTAAGTGTGATGTTCCAGAGAAGCTCAGCTTTGGAGGTCATTCTGAGTCTAAACAACACTGAAGACCTTGTCACCTGATTCTAGGCAGTACGTAGGCCTGTGCCCCCACAGCTCAGGCCCTCAGTGCAATACAGCCTGAATGCTGTAGTGTGCAGGTTCTGTGTATTTTGATTCTAGCACTACAGCTGCTGCGAGGTTGCTATAGTGCTTAGCTTGGCTGTTTGCAAGTGGCTGTTTGGCCAGTCCCTTGCAGGTGAACTACATCATGATGCATTTAGTGGCAAATATGGAGCTAAAGGGAGAATCGCCCAGGAAACATAAGTCATGTTTAATCACAAAAACCTGCTTGTATGCTGCTGTTTATCTGGGTAATGCCCTGTCTCCACAATTACATATTTTTCTTTCAGTCAGATACTGAGGAGTAGAGGCCTCCAAGGTGACATTGGGCTCAGTTCTTACTTCATTTCTTTAGAAGTGACGCAGGATACAGCTGTTCTTCCTCCATCATTTACGATCCCATTCTAAGGTGACTTATTTACAGAGGGTGCTGGAACCCTGTCAAGTCTTCTTCCATGTGATGGAAAACAGAGGTTTTCTACTAAACAATTCCATCCTATCTTTGCAGAATAATGCAGGTTTATGTTTTTGACTTCCAATCCAGCATGTGCTGCTCTAAGCTACTTTTAAAACATGACTGTAAGAGAAAGACGGTGCTTGTCTTCCCAAACAGGATTTCAGCATTGACCCTAAGAGCAGAGGTGCAAAGCTATTAAAGGCGAAGCGCTGTGAAGCTGATACAGAGAAAGCAGACCGATCTTCCAACCTGAGTTCCCTCTACAACAGTGCAATCAACCCATTTAAAATAAGCCCTCAAACCAGCCTAAAAGATTCCAGCAGCAGCTTGGACTATATCAAGAACACAGGCATAGTTATCCCTCCCATCAACCAGAACTTTTCTCCCACTGCAGTTGGGATGGGTCATGTGCCTGGGAACCTTAATTACAGGTATGGGAGCAGAGCTAGAAGAGCTTATATCCATCATCCCTGTTGCTGGGGTACTGTAATGTCCTGATAGAGGAGCAGGGATGTGGGTTTGGGACAGGAAATGGCTAGAAACAGCTCTTGAGTGGAGGATTGTACATAGAGCCCAGCTTTATCTCAAGGAGCTGTGCATATCCACACAGCCACAGCATGCCTGTGTTCCTGTATTTGGCAAAGGTCTGCTGAACAGCAGCAGTTTGCCAGCTGTTGTGACACTGGCCTTCTTTTGGCTCTTGGCTTGTCCTTCAGACCAAATTTCTCTGTTAACTGAGCACACAAAGGATATTCTCCATGTGAGCCACCTTTCTAAGCATTTAATGATGGTGTTTCTGAATGTCTTGAATCTGGTTTTATATTCACGATGTTACCCCTGTTAATACAAAATTTATGGCATTTTTGATTACAGAGTTGATGAAAAGAGCAAAAAATACTTGAACCTATTTCTAAAGCAACAGAAGCATTCTCCAGCAGGCCATTACAGTGTAAGCTTGACATCAGTAAGTCGTTTGTCTTTCCCCCTTGGCAAAGCAAAGATAAATTCTGAACTCAAGCATGTGTTTTATTGTCAAAAATCCCATCTGTTGCAGCCTTCACCATAACTCCCAACTACAAACACACTGTTTTATCCTTTTGTAATAGTTATCTTCTATGGAACATATTTTGTGTTAGAAGACAATTTTAAATGAGGGGAGCAGTCCAACATAGGATATCTGTGAGACTGGGAATATATCCGTGGTCTCCTGGCTGGTCAGGAAAAGTAGACCTTCAGTCTGCTTTGCTACTGAAGCAGAATTGAGGATTTGGATTTAACATGGCCAGGGCCTTAATTAGTCATGTCATAAATGTATTAAATATTTATAAAGAAAACAAGTGAAATGGAAAGCTTTCCACTGCACTCACTACCTAGGCAATAGTCTTTCTATGCCAGCAGGAACATTTGCCTTTTTACAGTTAACTAATCTGAGCCCTTCTCCAAGTGTTGTATTTTGTCTCTCTGAAAGCAGGCTCACTTAGATGATGGGGTTTTTTGCTGTGCTTGTTCCATTGTTTATAATGTATAAATGACACTTGAGCAGAATGGATTCCTTCACACACATTAGAGTCGAGTCTTCTACTCTAGCTTTCTTTTTTCTGTATTTTCATTAGCTGGTACTTATGCCCTTGATTACAGGTTGCTAATGAAAGAAACATCCTTCAGGCAAATAGGAAAAAATGGGAATTCTCCAAGACAGATGTACGCTTGCCAGAGCTAAATCATCTGCCTGAACTGAGAGGAGTGGAAGGTATGAGCTTTGATGTCCGCTAAATAAAACCTGGATACTAATAAGTGGCAGGAGAGAATGTGCATTGTAACAGTCAGCTATTCCTTCCTTAACATGGTACATATTGGTTATATTTTGCAGCATGGCATCCCAGATTTCTGAAAAAGGAAAATAAAACCATTTCAGAGTCCCGTGTCCCTTCCCTTGCTGCTATTGACCTCCATAACCCAAATCTGGCCTCACAGCAGGTAACAAAGTAACAAAATAGCTTGTGCTGCTCTGTATGTGTTTGCTTCAGGACTTTGTACAGCATGACCCACAAATTTCCAGTGTGACTGGAAGCAGAACTTGCCTTGGTTTATTAATTAAGTAAAAGGACCCAAGGCCTTTTACTGGAGGAAAAGAGAAGGGTCGTGGATGAAACCTGGGGCTCTAATCATCTCTTTGAGGTCAGCTAAATAACAGATTCTCACTACTAAGACAGACAACATGAATTGTTGCTATTTCAGCTGGCTGGAGCAGGGTGGAAGTAAGCCTGATTTATCAGAGTTGAAGAGAGGCCAGGAGGGGCAAGTATTTCGAGGAGAAATGTTCTGGCTGTGTTAGGTGTTGAGGGGTTGAGCGTGTTAGGGAGGGAGAAAGTGTACGAGCCAGGCATAGGGAGAGAAGAGGAAAACTTGCAACTCTCTTAAGATTAATTCCTCAGTAACACCGAGATGTTGTTTGAGAGGTAAGTAATTCCATAGGCAGTAACTTTGGCTACCTTGCCTCCACTTGAGATTTGGCAGCCTCTATCAGGGTGGCAGGGGGAAGCATTTCTGAATCCTGATTTGATCAAAGAACAGATTTTTTTTTAAACTACATGTTGGCACTGCATATGTCCCTACAAGGCATTTACTGATTGTTCTCTCTATACTATACTACACTACACTTAGCAGTTTACCATCTCTTTCTTTTTTTTTCTTTTTTGTTGCCCCATTTACAGCTGTCAGGGACCTTGATGCCCGATGCATCAGAAGCCAGCTTTCCTAGAGTTGAGCACTAGCCTTATGGAGAAGATTGCACCTGCCTGCAAAAGGTAGGTTTTAATTTCTACAATGTAGCTTTCTGGTGGCACTTCCACTTCACCATTCCAGATTCTTTAAATCTGAGCCTTTTAAATGTGGTTTTAACAGTTTTGCATCTTGCTTATTGAAAGACACACAGTTCTGTAAACAAGTCATTTTGTCTGACTACAACAAGAAAAACAAAAGATTTCATGGGGTTTGTTTGTTGTTTAGATTTTTTCTGTTGGAGTGTTTTTACCTCTTGTTGCTCAGCATCTTCCAGGGAGTCTTCTGTAGGTGTTGGAGTTTATCTCATCCTCTTGAAAGCAAGAAGGGCAGTGCTTAGCTGAGGGTGTTTGCTCTCACGGTCATGAAATCCTGATTATAGCATCTTTAGCTGTAATAAATTAAGATAAAGGAAGCGCATTGCCGGGGAGTACCTCTGTGGTTTTGTAGCCTGTCTATAATATCATTCTGCTTTTTTCCCTTTGATGCAGGTGGCTGAAACAGTGGGAACAATCTTCCTGTGTTTCCAGGTGCTAAAGCTGCAAGTTGTCTGCAGAAGCAAGAAGGATCTGTTACTCTTGTAAGTGTGGCAGACTGCCATGGGAACTGGCTCAGGTCTGGCCCAAGAACAGAGTTCACGCTGCCATTGCTGCTGGATTTCTTGCATGCAAAACTGTTCCTGAGATGCTGACTTTCTGGCCTGGGGCTGGATCTTGTCTGAGGGTACTCAGAGAAAAATAGTGCTTGTTGGTGTATGGCAAGGGCAGAAGCTGGTTTGGAGGATTTTGAAGGAAGCTGGGCTTCCTTTTGTCCAACTGCTGCCCTCTTGAAGGTTTTCTTTTTAAGTGAAGAAAGTAGGTAGCTGCTGAATTTGCTGTGCTTTGGTGGGCTACCTAACCTTACTGGAAAGCACCTTTGTCTTGACAATAACGTTGGCAAAGATGTTTGTGCAAGAAATTCAATGTGTAAATGTTCGCAGCTTGCTCTTTGAAACCCTTGCTAATACTCGGCAGCATGTATGACCTTGTGTAAGGTTCCTTTTCCGTCCATGCCTTCATCCCTGTCTTTGGGCAGTTGTCTTTCAGGTTTAACTGGGCCTGTTGTCTGTCTGCATTGGGTGAAAGCCTGGCTGCTGTTAACAGTGAAGGAAGAATATCCGTGTAAAACACTGAGCCATCTAGCAATGTGAAAATAACTTCTGTGAGTGCTCAGTAACTCACTGAAGTCATCAGACCTTTAGATCCCTTGGAGGAATGGGACATATAAGTGTAAAACTTGTGGGGAGAAAAAGATGGCATCGCTTTTATCTCAGGACTCTTAGGAGACCTCAAGTTGTCTGTAGTTGGTTCTGTTGTGTCTCTGTGTTGCTCACAACTCCCTTTTCCAGCTGCATGAGGCTGCTGTCACAGCTCAAACCCCCATACAGCACAGTTAATTTGGGAACTTATCTTTTCACAAAATACACCCTTTCCTGTCAATGTATCATGGGTGTCATGATATTTAGAGCTTTGTGGCTGTATTATGTTTTGACACGTACATAAAAATTTGTAAATAAAAGGGTAGTTAAATACTGTATTTCTTGGTGTGTGCTTACAGTTGTAAGATGTCATGACTTAGTCTTTCCAGGACTTGTTGTTGCATCTGCTTACTTGTATTGATGGCATTGCCTACATCGGAAAATAGGACTTTGGAATCAGTTTTAAACAGCTGACATGTTTCTTGCAGCTATTTCCAAGCACAGGTTCCCAGTGTCCCTTGTGGGAAAAGGCAGCCAAGCTACTTTCCTAAAACTGAGAATTCACCAAGGCCCCAGCAGACAGAGCAGCCAGGGTCAGGTGACGCTCCCAGTGGGAGCACTGAGATGCTCAGCCTCAGCATCGGTGGGTTGTGGATCCTGGAGCAAACAGCTCCTCCTTGAAAACATTCAGGAGAAACCTCCCTGCTGTCCAGCTGCAGCTGCTGGCCCCTGTGGTGGATCCAACCGGCCAGATTTTGGGGCTTAATATTTGGAGAGGGGGAAGAAAGGTTTTAAGAGAGAGGAGGGGAAAAAAAAGATA